>JASDQU010010245.1:334194-356816 GCA_032191745.1 Picea mariana
AAGGAAAATGCGCTAAGCTAGGGAGCTTAAGCTAAAAAGGAATATTGTATTAATATTCCTTAAAGTATAAAGTATGGATAATTATTTTATCCTAAGTTCTAAGGATGGGGAAAAGTGGGACAAAGTAGCTCCCAACATGAAAAGTGTCAATTTGGGAACATGCATATATATAGTTTGGACTTATTTCATTTTCCCATCATTCAGTCATCCATTCACTCACTCAATTAGTTTTCCTCCATACCTTCTTGTCACTGTACTTGAAGCTGTATCTATACCCATACCTTTTTGTGTACCTAGTTAGCTTGGGAGTTGGACTGAAGAAGCGGGTTTTCAGGTTCGTGGAATATTGAAGAGGCGGGTTTTCAGGCCCGTGGGATATTGAATAGGTGGCTTGTCAGGCCCATGAGCAATCTCTCAAGGTGAGAGAATCATTTGGAATTGATTTTAGAAGGTGCTAAACTGCAGCTATAGGGCTCTGAGACTTCCTGCCTGGTCTGTTGCTAAAGCCCGAAAAGGAGGTGGGGTAGCTGAGGGATTGTTGAGCGGAGAAGGGGAAGACTTCTTAGGATGGGACAGGCATGTGGGCAATGAGGCACTGTAGGTTGTTAGTTTGATTTGGCACCTATGACAGAGTCTTTCCTGTTATCTATGATACATCATCCTAGTTATGAATCCATTTACCCGGGTGGAGTTTAGTCCCAGCGCGGGGGTGACCCATTGCTAAGAGTTATGAGTAGTGTGGTCTAAGGTTGGGAGGTTTGTGGAAGGTATGCACATAGTTGGTGATATTCTTACCAAGATAAGTGTTAATTTTGTGTTAATTTATATACTACATTATTATTTGTGTTATATTTATGGGCATTTCATGTCTATGCTGCATGTATATGCTTACTGTCATTTCTGTATGAATCTGTGCATTTACAATATGTATTTGTATGTTTACATTTTATATATAAAGTTATGCAAGCGTTCTGTGTGTATATGTTTTAATTGTATGCAGTTCAAAAACATTATGTGGCATAGCTCAGTTGGATGTTGGGTATGTTACAGTATATTGAGAAGAGAATGAAAGCATTTTTTGGAGTATCATGGCCTGGCTTGCGTGGTCGGGGATGTTATACCAATGACACTAAAAAAAAAAAGTAATTGCTTGATATTTCTGTCTTTATGTGCATATGTCAAGAGGGGTGTCACAATTTTGGGAGAGAACGAGGATGAGCACTGTGCTATTTGTTGTTCTTGTTCTTCCACTTGGTGCATTACTACCTTGTTAGACCATCAATATAATACATAAAATAGTCAGTTGATTAGTGGATCAACCATGAAGTAAATAAGAAAACAAATAACAATAAAAATACAACTAAACTAAGCATACATAAGAAAAAAATAAAAACTTCACAATAGAACAAGGAATAGCTACCAATGGAAAGGGTCTTTGAATTCATAACACCATGGGAAAATGAAGGGACTTATGAGTCCCCTCTTCCTCCTTGGGAGGGCCCTTGAGGTCCCCAATATTGAGCTTATTTTGCTTCTATAATGGAGTGACAATGGTGAATAATTTCTTTCTAATATTCTCAATAGGTGAGAAGGATATAACTTTCTATGAATACTTGAATGGATCTAGGAGAAATATGGATTCTCAAAGAACAAATTCAAAAACATTAAAATACATCAAAATCTTACCCTCTTTGCATGCCCCAAGCTTGTATTTATAGGCTTCAAGCAATATTTTACATAACTAGTTCATAGTGTGAAAAGGGGCCCTTTGGAGTTACCCCCTACTCCATAAATGGCCCCAAGTCTATATTTCAACCTGATTTGGGCATCTTATCAAGGTACACCTCAAGTTGGCAGTGGGTGAGGCTTGACCAAAATCCTTAATGCACCATTTATGCATATATGCGGGTTTTTGTGGAGGAAATCATGAAAACCACGCAATTTGTGTTGATTCAACTGTGTTGGTCCATGTAGATTTGTCTGTGCATCCCTTTAGGAGACTATGTAGAAATTCAGAGAACCATTTGTATATTTTTTCAGTTGTTGAATGAATCTTGCTAATGTTGGAGGCATGTTGATAGGTATTTTATGTTAATATTTTCTTCAACCATTGTTGATATTGATGTGAAAAAAATTCCAATGATAACATATGCCCCATGATGTGTGAGGTTAGAAGAATACATATAGCCTAAATACATCATTGTTTATTTTTCCTGTGATGTCGTTGTGTAGAAGAGAAGAAGAAAGTATAGAGGGGATTTTAAGAACAATCATTTGGAGGGAGAGGGGAACATTATTTGAAATGAGTTTTCTCCAAAAAAAAAAGATAAAAATATTTGTACAAGTGAGGCAAGAATGACCCATGCTCATATCATGAAACCATAAATGTATGGTTGTAATTGAAAGTTGTTGATGAAGTGGAAATCTATAGTGCCCTCGGGGGAATTAATGATGGAAGATGATGGTTATGATGAGTGAACAAGCTATAAATCGAGGAATGAACAACTATGTACTGTCTAAATAACTCATAGACATTGATGTCCTGTCAAATTTAGATATCTTCAAATTCTACAGAAAATTGCAATGGTCAAATAGAAAGACCCACCGTAACATGAAACTATGTTGAGGCCAAATGTTATGGTGGTTAACATAATCAGAAAGCAATGAGGAATCTTTTTGTTTCATTTGAAACTTGTCATTGATAAGGTAATGAGGGTCAATATACGACCACCTTCCTGGAAACTTGTGATGACGTCGATAGGTAAGGAGGCGTGACTAGAAGAAGCAAAGGTCTCCTTGAAATCAATTGATCAAAATGGTACAAGGAACTTGTTGGGGAGGATGTGGATTAATTGGTAACATGGATGAAGTTCAAAATATATGGGACTCAAGAACTGCCCTTGTTTTGGGTTATATTGATGAATGGAAGAGATCGTAAAACATTATTTGGTTTCAAGAGGATTACTAGATATTGGGTAAACTATGTTGAATGGATGATACTGTAGGATAAGTCAAAATGATAGGTTTGGGACAAAGAGTTTGGAATACTCTAGATTTGGCCAGTGAAATGATATTTTTCATATGTAGCTATGAAAGTTGGATGCCCCAACCAAGGACAAAATGGGTTGATTTTTTCGAGGTGAGAAATTCCATTGGATACAATGGAAAAAAATATTGCACTTTCTAGAAATCAAAGGTACTTTATACAATTACCAAATAAATAAAAAATAATTTGGGTTTATAATACACATACATAAATGAGTTCCCTAGTTGAAAATGGCTTGCCCTGCTTAGGGCACTAGTTGCTATGATTTGACTGATGAAGGGTGGGGGGCCCATGGGTGGGTTTATGTACTAGGTAGATGAATGGAGGATGAATCTTGAAAATAGGAAATTGATGTTGGATGATATGGAGGGATAATCAAAATTTGGAGGTGCATTTAATGTAACTAGAATAATTTGACTTGGGAGTTTGAAATGGGAAGGTTAGAAATATGATGAGAAGAAGCATGAGGTTCATTCTTTGAATTGAAAAAATGTGAGGACTCTCGATCCTAGGGGAAAGAAAAACATGAATGTTGATTTTCCAAGGGAAAATATATATGTGGGACAACTCATGTGAGTGGGAATTTTGTCGGTTGACAGTAGTTGAATGCAATAGAGGTGATGGTACTGCAAAGCTAGGTTCGTTGATCCTACATGTAGAGATCCAAGGGTGTGACTGGGGGATGAAATTTTCCACAGAGGGGTTAATTACATGCCACTTTTGAAAATATACCTAAAGGGGGTAGAGGATGACCAAAATTGAATGGGATATAACTCTTCATAACAAGTACCTTCACACAACAACCAAATACCCAAAATATCTTCTGATAAAGAACATGTGATATATATTTGATAAAAAATGATGGTGAACATGTATACATGTGCCTAGGGTTTATAGGAGGGATCCTCGGGTGTAAAGTACCTCCCCGGCCACCAACAGGCCAGGGAACGTCACTACTCAAACGTTGAACTTAGCTCTAACAACATAAGGTAACAACCCAGTATCCAACTGAGGTATGTCACATAATTTTTTTTATTTTTTTAATACGTATATACACACACAGGCATACATACATAGTGAACTGCATGCAATTAAACATATACATAAAATGCTCTAGCGGAAGCTTCAAATATAGAACATAAACAAATAGTTGCATTCTGTAAATATGCGATTTTTAGGATGTATTAACAGTAATCACAGACATGCATYGTACACAGGGTATACCCTTAAACATACAGATAGATATGCTCACACATGCCATAAAACCCATAAATTAACACACAAATGACAATGCAACATGTAAATTCATCACAGAACCGATACTTATCTTGGTAAGAATGTCACCAACTGCGTGTAGACCATCCACGAACCTCCCAGCCTTAGACTACACTGTTCATCACTCTCAACAGTGAGTCACCCCCGAGTTGGGACTAGACTCCACCCAGGTAAGGGGTTCCTAACTAGGCTAAGGGTTCATGGTCAAGAGGAAAGACTCCATCTCAGGTGCTCACTCAACCGACAACGTACAACCTCTCATTCCCCACATGCCTGTCCCACCCAAGGAAGTGTGCCCCTTCTCTGCTCAATAGTCCTTCGGCTACTCTACTTCCCTTCCAGGGCTTCAGCAACAGGCCGGACTGGAAGTCTCAGAGAACTGTAGTTGTAGTTTAGCACCTTCAGGAAATTGATCCCCAACAATTCTCTCACTCAGAGAATTGCTCACGGGCCTGACAACTCGCCTCTTCAATCCCACTCCCAAGCTGACAGGTACACCAATAGGGAAAATGGCCACAAATACAGGTTCATGTAGAGTGATAGGAAGGTATGAGGATAGCTCCCCGACTGACGGAATGTATTCCCCCCCCAATAATCGTTCTCTAGTCCAAGGAAAAATTGTAAGATCCCCAAACGACACTATGTCTCAACAATAAGTATGCATGTCTCCAACTTGACACTAGTCATGTTGTAAGTTGCTTTGATACACTTGTCCCCTTCTTTAGGACTTAGGATAAAACAATTATCCATACTTTATGTTCTAAGAAATATTAATTTAATATTCCTTTTTGGCTTAATCTCTCTTTCTTATCCCTTTCCTTATCTTTTGTCCCTCCCTTTCCCTAACTAGTGGAATCTAATCCCCTTTATCTTTTATCGTGGTCGGTATGTGTGTAGCGATGTATTTTATATTAATCATGAGACATATACAAAATAGGCGCATTGGCCTTTAACATCTAGGCACTCTAGCCTAATTCTAAAACATAAGCATTATAGCTTATAATACTAGCTCACCAGCCTATAATGCATATCATATACATAAAGGTTCGTTGACCTTAATATTGTGCGCACTTTAGTTACTGTACATGATATCCACTATCCTCAAGGCTGCGTGCACTTTAGCTACTGTGGGTGATATCCGTTGTCCTCAAGGTTGTGCGCACTTTAGTTACTATGCACAGTATCCAAAAATGTGAACACTACATCACTTTACTGTGCAGTATGTGCACGCACCATGCCACGAAAGGTGTATTACAAAAATGATGTCTAAATGACTCACTAGCTTAAATATACTTGGATTACACTTGCATTTGGGTTCGACCGAGGGATATTACAATCCCCTCCCCTTATTTATGCACTGTCCTCAGTGCATCATGTACCCATATACAACAAAATTTTCAAAATATTTCAAAAATATGTAGGTATTATTCCCGCATTGCATCCTCATGCTCCCAATTAGCATCTTCAGGTCCATACTAGGTCCATTGGACCTTTACAAGCCCTATGTATTGATTTTGGATTTGTTTGATTTTTCGGTCCAAACTGCGCACCGAATGCACTTGGAAAGCGCCTTCTTACTCCACATGAATAACATTCCAATCAACAACATGATTAAGATCAGGTATGTATTTCTTTAGCAATTATACATGGAGTACATTATGAACAAACATAGATGCAGGCAATGCAATCATATAAGGAACTGGACCAATCCTCTCTAGGATTTCAAACATTCCACAAAATATGGATGCCAACTTGGCACAGCTTCCCATCTTCAGGGAACTCCTGTTAGCTTTCACCTTTAGGAAAACATGATCACCCACTTTGAATTCTCTATGGATTCTATTTTTATCAGCATAACTTTTTTGTCTGTCTTAGGCAACTTTCAAATTCTGCTTAATTTTTAACATTTGGTCCTCCATATCCTTGAGCAACTCTGGCCCAACTACTATTCTATCAGCTGGGTTATCCCAACTCACTGGAGTATTGCACATTCTATTGTAAAGTGCTTCAAATGGGCTCTGTTATCTCACAGTTTGTATATAGGAGAAGAGGCTACAAAGTAGAGATTCAAACTGGCATAACAGGAACCTATCCCAACCAATGTCACCACGATGGGATGGTTCTTTCTCTTTAGGGAGGTGAGGCCCAAGGGAGACGTCCCCGGTGACCTGGGGTTTTGAAGAGGCTAAAGGATAATCAGACAATGACAAATTCCCCCCTTCACAGATCACCGCCAATCAGATGTTCTCGGCTAAACAACCAATAATAAAGTAAAACCCAAATAAGGGTACCTGCCTGGAACAAAACAACAACAAACTGATACATGCAAGCTATTCAGTGGGTTAGTACTTCATATAGAGACTATCTGATGTTCAATATAAGCAATTTGAAAGTAAATGTTGACTAACTCAATGTTTACAAAATAGTAGTAAAAGTAAATGTCACTTCACCAATAAATACTAGAATGATATGGCATCCAATGCAACAAATCGATACTTAACTCAATTAATGCCTTTAACTACCATTCAATTGCTCACAAGATGAAACTTTGCTTCAATAAAGATGTAATAACCAAGGATGACGTCAGAAGCTAGGGTTAGTAAGTTAGCTAGATCTAGGGTTAGTGTAGTTAGGGTTTCAATTGAAAAGTTTTGAGAGTTTTTAGATCAAGTTCTTACTTCAATGTTGGAGGACTTAGATCAGTTCCTTAGGGTTTAATGGAGTCATAAGTGAAGGATGCAAGAGTTGAAGGGGGTGAGATTTTAAAGGACTAGAGGGATAAGTTTTGAAGTGCTGCTAAAGAAGGGATTCAAAATCATAACCATAGGGGAGAGAGGCTCACTCTGATGTTGCTAAATCAAGGCCTCATGCTATCTCCTCCTTCCCAAAAAACAACTAGCTCAAATGAAATACAAAGTCAAGACAAGAGGGATTAAAGAGGGAGAGTGTTGCTAAGGCAAGGCTCTTTCATTAAACCCTAAAAGAAAATGGCCCTAGGTGTAGATGACCTAGGCCTGGGATGTCCTCTTCCTCTTGAAGTCAAAATGGTATGGCTAGCTAAAGGGAGGAAGAAAAAGGAGTGTAGCTATGGCTAGGCTCTCTTCTTCTTCTTCAATGGCTGAAATTGTTTCTATCAGGGGACATGAGACAAGGACCTACTTGTGTGCTTATCACCTAGGGTTTTGATTCATCAAATTATAAATACATGCAAGAAAATAAGACTACAACCATTGATTTAAGAAGTTTTGCAGAAAAAATACTTACAATTCATCAAAAATAACCATGCAAACCCTAGTTCTAACACCTTCCTTCAAGAAAAACACCATAGAATGCCAAAAATCTCTTCCTTTAACAAGTGCACCTTCCTTAAATCAGCCAATAACCCAAATAGGGTGCAAAAAATCAGACCTCACTAATGAGTGAGTAAGTTGTGATGATAAAATGAGGATCAAAATCCTCAATATATACTGTATCAATGACCTAATTTTACTTTTTAGGTCATAAAAAGGTCGACAAGGCCATAATGTTAAAATCATATTGTTTTTACATTAAATGCTAAGTAAAAACCCTAATTAATAAGAAAAGAGAGTAAAATCCCCTTCAAGGGAGGCGCTAGCCCTTTCTAGGGAAAATGAGATGTCCGGGAGAAAAACGTTAGCCCCCTAGGGGCCTCTCCAATATGCCACACATGCCACTACTACCCAGTCTACCTCCAAAAGCATTCATGAAGTTGGATGATGTCATGGTGAAGATGGGGATGTCCTAAGCCTTCCAAGGCTAGCATTCCACTGAAAAGGGGTCACTCCCCCTAGGTCTAGTCCTGCTGAAGTGTCTTTGGTGGAATGTCCTCTTCCTCTCAGGTGAAAAAACCCTGATCAAGCTATGTCCTCTCTCTGCCCTCTGATGGGGTTTCATCATCCATATGGTGGGCTCTTTATTCCCATGGAGGTCTGAATTGGTCATACCCCCATGTGTACTGATCCAAATGGTACCTGTTCCTCAGGCATGGTTCTGCACATCAAAAGCTATGCCCTCCATGGGCTCATTAGTCACAGGGATCATAGAAATTTCAATCACATCTCATCATCAATATTATTAAACATATGCATAAAACCCCTAATACATCAGTCAATAGCTCAAATACATTACAAAAACCTGCAATACAAGATTGGAGAAAAGGACAAGGCATCCTATTGGTCTAGTGTCCACAAGAAAATGAGAGTTTCCAGAAAGATCTCATCCAAGCCATGTAAGTGAGGTGATGTGCTTAGGGGATGTCCAAACATGTGGGTGCAGTGAGGGCCAAGGATGCATAAGTGTTACCTGTGGGTGCCTTTGTAGAAGGTGAGTTGTACCTGTCATGGATGCATTTTTTCCAAGCCCATTCTTTCCTTTATTCTTTTTGTTCTTGTTTTATTCTTTTATTTTCTTTTTTTGTTCAAGAACTAATCAGGGGACACTGCCTTGGCATGGTGACCAGAGCTGACAGCGTTACCCACAAGTACTTTCACAGAGATGAGAAGGCGGGCTCGTGATGATACCCCCTTTCCCTTGGCCATGCAACCAAAGGTCACTACCCTAGTGTGGTAACCAGATGGTGGAAATGCCATACTATTAGCTACCCATGGAACTAATAGGCTGGCTCGTGATGAGAGCCCCTATCCTCTGACTAGGTCTTGTTTTGTTATTTTCCAGGTCCCTATTTTTTCTTGCTGATAGGATTTTTACTGCCTTCTTGGGGATCCCTGGGCGAAGCATCTCGAGGTTTTATTTCTAGGCTTTTGTATTTTACCAGTTTCTTTTACCTTCTGGGCCTTTAGCCCCTTCTTCCCATGAGATAAGGTGCAATCCTGCAAATAATTCAACCCAATTCCCAGACAAGAGGAATGGGATAAATGAGCGGGAGATAAGATGAAATAGTGGTGCTATGATGGGAGTGAACGATGTCTTTTTAGAAATTCCCCCAGTGGAAAACCAAGACCTATGTGTATAGGCTTTCTAGGGAACCTTGTCAATTTCCCCAAACATGGTCAAGTGGGCTAATGTAAGATCCAAGCAGTTGTTAGAGATAAAAGGAACAAGATGCATATATTTAAAGGTTTCAATGATCAAAAGTGACACATACCATGATACCTAGACCAATTACCTCATGGAGAAAGAACCTCTTCTAATGCAGTCAAGCCGATGGTAATGGATTCTATTGTTGCTGACAAGACAAAAGATGATGATTGAAGAAAAGGCAGGCCCTCCAGGGCCATGCTCAGGTCAATCCTACTCTCAGTACTCCATGTCTAGGACCCGTGGGCCTCGAGACATGATCTCCTAGTTATCCCTAAAAAGTGGGGATAACATCTGGCTCCAACTCGGGGACATGTGCTCACCGTAGAGCACACGAGAACCTCAATATCTCTGGCATAACCTACAGACCTTCTCAATCTCGATAGAAGTATCAGTAACAAAATTGGGGTGGTAATTCCACCCCAGCATACATGTATATATAAATATAGACTGAAGGAAAACAATCAATAAGTTTGAATATAAAATCAAACTAAGATGCAATGCAAATGATATAATACATGAATGCAAAAATGCCTACTTACCTCTACTTACCTGTTTGTTGGATGTTGGTGTATTTAAACAACCAGTGAAGCCAATCCAGCAATGTCCCACAATACCTTCCTTTGTGCTTCATCATAAACCAAAACAATGATAAATCAAGCACAAAAATGACATGGGTTATAATATATATCATATCATCGGAAATCATAAAGTCTAACTCATGGAGGGGGGTGGGAGGGATAAAATCTTGCCAAGTCCATATCTGAGGAAAGCACTCAATCCACCTCCGGAAGGGGTCATAAAAAGTCCAACATTCAGAAAAATGACTCTGAGGGTTGGTAAATTATCTACCTAGGACGTCTTTTCACTCTGGAGCTCTGGAAGGAATCGACAAAGATCTAGCAGAGGACTGGCAAACTCTCAAGGGAAAGTTAAAACACTGAGAAGATAGACCCAAACTCGTAGTTTTCAGCCAACCCTTGCATTCTAGGGTTTTCCTCAGAGGAAAATCAATGTAAAAGACATACTTCCCAACTATACCTTTAATGAGACAATGAGGCAAAGTAATAACAGACAGCTGGAGAAAAAGTTCATGAGAATCCTACTTTAGGCAAACAAGGTTTTTACTCCTATCAAAATCCGAGCATAGTGGTGGTTGATTGTCATATTCATGGGGTAAATCTAAGTGCTCAGAGGAGTACTCATCAAAGGCCTCAAGGTAAGACTGAAAATCATCAAGCAAACATTGTACTTGGTCAACCTTGGGTTTTTGGGGAGCATCGGTAAAAATCTCACCTCCTTATTGCCATTGGTCAAGAGCTTGTTGTGATAATTGAAAAGGAAACACTTGGAGATGACTCTTTATGTCATAGATAGGATCCATATCATAACCAACTGCATCCCCTAAGTCTCCCAACATGTATGAACTCATCAAAATCAACTATGTCAGTATCAATATCTTAACATGGAGGGTTCAAAACATTGAAAAGCTCACCCATTTCCTCTTCTTTTCCCAAATTATAAAGTAGACAATCATCGAAATCTTGGAGAGGAGGGTAACTTACTTTTTCTTCTTGTGCAGGAGCTTCGAGGTCTTAGGTATCTTTAACTTGAATTACTGTCTCATCCTCATGAGTAGCCCTTTCATCTTTGGTCATGCAGCAAGGAAGATGCTCTTCATTCAGGGATTTGATTTCTCCATCACTGTCTAAATCACGGAATAATGTGTCATCAAAATCCTGAAAAGGAAAGAAACCAACTTTATCGTCTTGTTTTTGTGCAGGTGGAGAAGGCTTATGAATCACTTCATCAAGAGTAAGAGGGCATGTTGATACTTCGTTATTGGGTTCCATCTCCTCAACTATTTCTTCAGAAATCCCTCGTCGATTTGTGGTTTGTTCCCCTTCTTCTTGGAGATCAATGATGAAGCTCTCAAGGGTAAAACAATTCTCTCCATTGAGAGTACTGAAGGTGAAGAGGCATCCTATATCAAACGAGGAGATATTCTCTTCTATCACTGCAGCCATGTAGTAAGCTTCATCGAGCATCCTTGGGGTTATTTTATCAAGAGGGATACTCAGATATCCCAAACGTGCACGAGTAAAGAAATGGACCATGTATCTCTCCTCGGGATGATGACTCTCAGGAATCTGATATAGCATGTTCTCAAATCTAATCTGGAAGTATCTGACAGTTTCATCCTCAGCTTGTCTTATGTGCTTGAGTTCTTCTAATAGTACTGGGATGTCTTCTTGCTGGATACCCCATCTCTCAAGAAAAACTTTCTGAAATTGCTCCATAGTCGTGATGCTGGCCTTAGGGAGGTTATCATACCATTATTTGGCATTGTAACAAACTGTGGCAGAAAAAATTTTCATGACCACATCTTCAACATAATCATTGACCGGGTAGGATAGGAAGAAATTCCAGAATTTCTCATGTGATAGTCAACTCTTTCTCTATCACCACCAGAGAATCTAGGGACCAAATTTATATATTCAAAGGGAATTTGTTGAGGGTACCTCTGGATGTTACTCATGTCTAAAGGCTTGTAGTTCCCAGGATCCCATTGTGAAGTCATTGTTGGCTTTGTCATCAGTGGAGTCACCAGATAGTTTTCTTGAAACTATCAAAGAAATAGGGAAAACACCCTAGTGGAGTCACCAGGTAAGCTTATAAGATAAGGTTCTGAGGCAATTCTTACCAAAAATATTTTCCATCTGAGGAGAATTGACTCAATGTTCCCTGGCAGTGGCGCCAAAATGTTATCACATAGTTTGTAGATAGGAGAAGAGGCTACAAAGTAGAGAGTCAAACTGGCGTAACATGAACCTATCCCACCCAATGTCACCACGATGGGATGGTTCTTTCTCTTTAGGGAGGTGAGGCCTAGCAAGGACATCCCCGGTGACTTGGGGTTTTAAAGAGGATAAAGGATAATTAGACAATGACAAGTTTCCTCCTTCACAGATCACCACCAATCAAATGTTCCTAGCTAAACAACCAATAATAAAGTAAAACCCAAATAAGGGTACCTGCCTCTAACAAAACAACATCAAACTGATACATGCAAGCTATTCAATGGGTTAGTACTTCATATAGAGACTATTTGATGCTCAATATAATAAATTTAAAAGTAAATGTTGACGAAGTCAATGTTTACAAAATAGTAGTAAAAGTAAATGTCACTTCACCAATAAATACTAGAACGATATGACATTCAATGCAACAAATTGATACTTAACTCAATTAATGCCTTTAACAACCATTCAATTGATCACAAGATGAAACATTGTTGCAATAAAGATGTAATAACCAAGGATGACATCAATAGCTAGGGTTAGTAAGTTAGCTAGAGCTAGGTTTAGTGTATTTAGGGTTTCAATTGAAAAGTTTTGAGAGTGTTTAGATCAAGTTCTTACTTCAATGTTGGAAGACTTAGATCAGTGCCTTAGGGTTTAATGGATCATAAGTGAAGGACACAAGAGTTGAAGGGGGTGATATTTTAAAGGACTAGAGGGATAAGTTTTGAAGTGCTACTAAAGCAGGGCTTCAAAATCATAACCCTAGGGGAGAGAGGCTCACTCTGGTGTTACTAAAGCAAGGCCTCATGCTCTCTCCTCCTCCCCAACAAACAGCTAGCTCAAATGAAATACAAAGTCAATACAAGAGGGATTAAAGAGGGAGAGTGTTGCTAAGGCAAAGATCTTTCATCAAACCCTAAAAGAAAACGGCCCTAGGTGTAGATGACCTAGGCCTAGGACATCCTCTTCCTCTTGAAGTCAAAATGGTATGGCTAGCTAAAGGGAGGAAGAAAAAGGAGTGTATCTATGGCTAGGCTCTCTTCCTCTTCTTCAATGGCTAAAATTTTTTCTATCAGCGGACATGAGACAAGGACCTACTTGTGTGCTTATCACCTAGGGTTTTAATTCAGAAAATTATAAATACATGCAAGAAAATAAGACTACAACCATTCATTTAAGAATTTTTGCAGAAAAAATACTTACAATTCATCAAAAATAACCATGCAAACCCTAGTTGTAACACCTTCCTTGAAGAAAAACATCATAGAAAGCCAAAAATATCTTCCTTCAACAAGTTCGCCTTCCTTAAATCAGCCAATAACCCAAATAGGGTGCAAAAAATCAGACCTCACTAATGAGTGAGTAAGTTGTGATGATAAAATGAGGATCAAAATCCTTAATATATACTATATCAATGACCTAATTTTACTTTTTAGGTTATAAAAAGGTTGACAAGGCCATAATGTCAAAAACATACTGTTTTTACATTAAATGCTAAGTAAAAACTCTAATTAAGAAGAAAAGAGAGTAAAATCCCCTTCAAGGGAGGTGATAGCCCTTTCTAGGGAAAATGAGAGATTCAAGAGCAAAACATTAGCCCCCTAGGGGCCTCTCCAACACACCACACATTCCACTGCTACCCAGTCTACCTCCAAAAGCATCCATGAAGCTGGATGATGTCATGGTGAAGATGGGGACGTCCTAAGCCTTCCAAGGCTAGCATTCCACTGAAAAGGGGTCACTCCCCCTAGGTCTAGTCCTACCAGAGTGTCTCTAGTGGAACGTCCTCTTCCTCTAAGGTGAAAAGCCCCTGATCATGATCTGTCCTGTATCTGCCCTATGATGGGTTCTCAACACCCATCTGGTGGGTTCTTCAGCCCCATGGAGGTTTGAACTGGTCATCTCCCCATGTGTATTGGTCCAAATGGTACTTGTTCATCGGGCATGGTCCTGCACATCAAAAGCTACGCCCTCCATGGGATCATCAGTCATAGGGATCATAGCAATGTCAATCACATATCATCATCAATATTATTAAACATATGCATAAAACCCCTAATACATCAGTCAATAGCTCAAAGACATTACAAAAAACTGCAATACAAGATTGGAGAAAAGGACAAGGCATCCTATTGGGCTAGTGTCCACAAGAAAAGGAGAGTTTCTAGAAAGATATCATCCAAACCATGTAAGTGAGGTGATGTGGTTAGGGGATTTCCAAACACGTGGATGCAGTGAGGGCCAATGATGCATAAGTGTTACCTATGGGTGCCTTTGTAGAAGGCGAGATGTACCTGTCATGGATGAATTTTTTCCAAGCCCATTCTTTCCTTTATTCTTTTTATTCTTGTTTTATTCTTTTATTTTCTTTTTTTGTTCAAGCACTAACCAGGGGACACTGCCTTGGCATGGTGACCAGAGGTGAAAGCATTACCCACAAGTACTTTCACAGAGATGAGAAGGTTGGCTTGTGATGAGACCCCCTTTCCCTTGGCCATGCAACCAAAGGTCACTGCTCTAGCATGGTAACCAGATGGTGGCAATGTCATACTGTTAGCTACCCATGGACCTAATAGGCTGGCTCGTGATGAGACCCCCTATCCTCTAACTAGGTCTTGTTTTTTTATTTTCCAGGTCCCTCTTGTTTCTTGCTGAGAGGATTTTTACTGCCTTCTCAGGGATCCCTAGGTGAAGCATTTCGAGGTTTTATTTCTAGGCTTTTGTCTTTTACCAGTTCCTTTTACCTTCTGGGACTTTAACCCCATTTTCCCATGAGATAAGGTGCAATCATGCAAATAGGTCAACCCAATGCCGGACAAGGGGAATGGGATAAATGACCGAGAGATAAGATGAAATAGTGGTGCTATGGTGGGAGCGGACGATGGATTTTCAGAAATTCCCCCAGTGGAAAACCAAGACCTATGGGCATAGGCTTCTTAGGGCACCCTGTCAATTTCCCCAAGCATGGTCAAGTGGGCTAATGTAAGATCCAAGCAGTTGTTAGAGATAAAAGGTATCAGATGCATATATTTAAAGGTTTCAATGATCAAAAGTGACACATACCATGATACCTGGACCAATTACGTCATGGAGCAAGAACCTCTTCTGATGCAGGATAAAGCCGATGGTGATGGATGTAGTTGTTTCTAACAAGACAAAATATGATGAATGAAGAAAAAGCGGGCCCACCAGGGCCATGCTCAGGTCAATCCGGCTCTTGGTAATCCATGTCTAGGACCTGTGGGCCTTGAGACATGATCTCCTAGTTATCCCTAAAAGCTGGGGATAACAAGCTCATCTTCAATTATGTCTAATACCCATTATTGTAAGCGAATTCTACTAAATGTAGGTAGTCTTCCCATTTGGATGGTTTATCCATTACATACATTCTCAACATATCTTCTATCACTCTATTCACCCTCTCTGTCTATCCATCAGACTCAGGATGGTAAGATGTACTAAAGTTCAGATTCATCCCAAATCCTTTGAATAATCCTTTCCAGGAATTCGAGGTGAATTTCAGGTCTCTGTCAGACACAATCATTTTAGGAATTCTGTGCAATCGTGCCACTTCCTTCATGAGAATATCAACGACATTTGTTGCCTTGTGAGTAGTTTTTAGTGGAATAAAATGGGAATCTTTTGTAATCTTGTCCACCACCACCCTAATCGAATCATGTAGCTTGCATGTTCTGGGCAATCCCATAATAAAATCGATTGTCACCACTTCCCACTTCCATTCAGGAATGGGCAAAGGCTGCAACAATCCTGCTGGGTGCCTATGTTTTGCTTTAACTTTCTAGCATTCCATACATCTTGCGATGTATTCTTCTATCTCACTCTTCATACCTGGCCAAAAGTATTCGCTCTTGACCACTTCTATGGTTTTCTGATATCCAGGGTGCTCTGCATAAGGAACAATATGAATCTCATGCAAAATTATATGTTTCAAGTCCTGGGAATTTGGTACAAAAATTCTGTTCTTGTGCAGAATTATTCCATCTACTCCCAACTTATAAATATCCATCTGTTGTGGTGTCTTACCTTGCTATAATTTTGCTATCAATTCTTTGTATTGCATATCTGTATTTGCAACCTCCAAAATTTTTCTTTTAACATTAGTCTGATACATGTTGATGGCTATAGAACGTAGTTCATGCACCCTCCTGTTGAGTGCATCAACCACGTTATTTTCTTTCCCCTTGATATGCTTTATATCAAAGTCATATTCGCTTAGAAATTCTAACCATCTACTTTGCCTAGCATTTAGATTTGGTAGATCAAATAAATATTTCAAACCATTATGGTTTGTTCTTATCTCAAACCTTTTTCCCATGAGGTAGTGTCTCCATTTCCTTAGGGCATGTACTATGGATGCCAACTCCAAATCATGAGTGGCATAGTTTCTTTCATGCTCTTTCAACTTCCTTGATTCATAACATATCATAAATCCATTTTGATTGAGGACTCCACCAAGTCCTTCATTACATGCATCTGTGCATACAATGAAATATTCATTTGGGTCTGCAATCCTTAGTATTGTAGCACTTATCAATAATTGTTTCAAATGTTGGAAACTCCTTTCACAGCTTGACGTCCACTAAAAATTCATACCCTTTCTTTGCAAGGAAGTGATTGGGTGTGCTATCTTTGAGAATCCTTCAATGAATATCCTGTAGTAACCTACAAGGCCCATGAAGGATCTGACCTCTGTCACATTCTTTGGTGTTGACCATTCTCTAATGGCTTCTATCTTCTCAGGGTCCACTACTATCGCATCTTTTGAGATGATATGCCCTAAATAATGAATTTGTTTATGATAAAATGAGCACTTTCTCAATTTGGCATACAATTGATGCTCCCTTAATACTCACAACACCATCTTCAAATGATGTTCATGTTCTTCCTCTAACTTAGATTATATAAGAATTTCATCTAGAAAGACAATGACAAACTTTTCTAAATATTCTCAGAAAACACCATTCATTAAGCACATGAAAACAGCTAGTGCATTTGACAACCCAAATGGCACCACTGTGAACTCATAATGACCATACCTTGTCCCAAAGGCGGTCTTGTTGATATATTCTTCTTTTATTCTTACCTGATGGTATCCCGATCTGAGATCTATCTTTGCATCCTTCAATTGATCAAAAAGATCATTGATCCTTGGCAGAGGATACTTGTTCTTGAAAGTCACTTTATTCAACTGTCTGAAATCAATGCACAATATTAACATTCCATCTTTATTTTTCACAAACAAGACTGGGGCACCCCAAGGTGAAACACTTGGATGCATATACCCCTTCTTCAGAAGTTCTTCAAGCTGCATTTGCAACTAATTCAATTCTGGCGTACTCATTCTGTAAGGAGTCTTTGACAAGGGAGCTGTTCCCGGTGTCAGATTTATAGAAAAATCAATGTCTCTCTTTGCGATTAGTCCTTGTACCTCCTTGAATACATCTTCAAACTCTTTCAGTACTGCATAATCCTCCAAATTTGGCACCTTGTCTTTAGGTGTCTCCTCCATATGAACTGAAAATATTTGACATCCTCTTCTATAACATTTCTTCAGCTGCATTGCAGAAATTTCTCTAGCGGTTACTGCCCTGGGAATTCCCTGCACTTTCCTTTGGTTCCCTTCTTCATCCAAGAAAGTGAATGATTTTTTATGACAATCCAATAGAGCATGATGTGGGTCCAACCAATCCATCCCAATTAGACAGTCATAGAAACCTAAAGGTAAGTTTTTCAAATCTTATTTGGTTCTCAATCCATTCATGTCCATAAGACATGACTTAACCATCTCATTAACCTTTCTTTTGGATCCTGTAGCCAACTGTACCAACCAATATTTTCCATGCTTTCTTCCTGTCAATTGCAAATTTTCTACCATCTCAGGATCTATATAACTATGACTAGCTCCTGAATCAATTAAAATAGCAATGATTTGGTCGTTAATCATACCTTCCACTTCAATCATGTGTGACTGATATTATGCTTGCTTGTTATCCAAGGCTCCATAGATCCTTGGCACATTTTTGCCCATGTCCTCCACTTTTTCAGCTTGCTGTACATTATAAACAATCCTTCCTTTTTCACCTCTGTGAGGACAATCTTTGAATCTATGATCTACTTTACAACCCCAACATTGAATAGGTGGTTGCCTTGGCCTTTGGACTTCTACCTCTATCATTTTGGGCTCTTTAGGAGTTTGTGGTCCCTGTGGACTATTTTTGAAGAATGGTGATTTAAATCCTTTCTTCCTATGATCCACCTTAAACTTATTTTTGTCTTCCCAAGCTTTTTGGAAAGTTGGGCTTGCTTTCTATTAATCATATAGACATTTAGCTCACCTTATAGTCTCTTCCAATGTCTTGGGATCATCATACTGTATTTTTTCACTGATGAATGCTGGAAATCCACTCAAATACCTTTGAATTTTAACTGTCTCATCCTTGATGAAGGAGACGTACTTCAACAGTTCTAGGAATCTTCTTTCATATTCATCTATGGCCATGCTTTCGAGCTTGAGTTCAAAGAAATCTTTCATTTTCTTGTCATAATATCTCTTAGTCAAGTATTTCTTCTCAAAATACCTCTTAAATTCCCTCCAAGTAACGCTCTTCTCTTTAATGTGTTGTACCTGCACAATCTGATCCCACCACATGGATGCCTTTCCTTTGAGTTGATATATGGAAATTCTACCCTCTGCATGAGAAGAATAATTGTGTAATTGAAAATACTTTCTCATGCCCAACAACCATGTTTCTGCATCTTCATCCTTCTTGTTCTCACCATCAAATGTAGGAGGTTTGATTTTGTTCATTTCTCCTCATAGTTCATCCACCCCAGACCTCTTACACTATTTGATAGGGGATGGACTTGTGTTTCTACCTGCTCTTTTATTGGAATGCTTTCGAGAGTGATGGTGGTGTTTGCTAACATTTCCTGATTTCTTTTTCTCATTTGAAGGTTTGTGACTTCTAGATTTGCTTGAGTCACTTTCTTTTTCCAATTTCTTTTCTATTTTGTTCAAACTTTGCAATAACATCATGTTGAAGTCATCCTACTGCTCTTTGGCTATCATAAGCCTTTCATTATCAGCTTTATGGCTTTGGACATCCTTTTGAAAATTTTTAATGGTTTCTACCATATTTAAGTTTTCATCCATTTCCTCTCCATGTCCATTGGAGTTTGTTCCTTCAATGTCCATATGGACATTCATCCCTCTGCTCTCATCTTGTTACATGTAATTTCTCCGTGTCTCTTCCATTCCTATGGATTTGTTACTGATCTGATCTAATCTAGTTGTTGTTAATTCTGCAAAATGTGTAGCCATTAAAACTTATTAGGTTAACTAAATCCACAATCCATGAGAAATATGAACTATTTTGGTTCAATAAATATATCAGAATTATCTTTTCTGATTTGTTGGTGTCGCCACCATGATGATTCTTAGACAGGACCCAAGTTTTGAGAACTTAGCAAGAACTACATAATCACGCAGAGATACATCGGGTGAAAGGCTATTTTCCTAAACCACTTTTGCATAAGTTCTGATGTCACGTGCTTCAATCTGTCAAATCCACCATTCGTGGGACGGGTGATGGCTAGTCAGATCACTCTGTCTCATTCGCTCGGTACATCATAGTTGTTTGAAGTTAGGTGAATGTCTCCATGTAACGAACTAAAAAAGTTTAATCATTTGACATGGATTAGCCGAGCATGGCATCCATTGTACTTGTGTGCAAGTCTGCCAGTGATTCATGATTGAGGCTCTATAATAACCAACTCTCGGGTATGTAAGCATCATCTTATACATTAGCGAGAAGTCTCCAAACTAGTTTGAGCTTCTCATCTCTGCAAAAGTATTTTGGTTCCCACACAATTGAGGTATATGGACCCAATTAAATCCAATGAGACTAGCTATTTGGGAAACATGCTAAACTTTCCTGCAAGTACAAAGGAAAAGGTAGTCGCGCAAATACTAGTGACTAAATTTCACACAGTACCTATTACTGATTCTAGATTGGAAATCAGGCTAAATCCAATCATGAGAGATCTCGTTATCAACAGACCAGTTGCTAAGAAGAAATGAAGCAAGCAGCAGAAGAAAGAACCCATCACTGAAGCGGCTGAAAGTGTTGGAGAGAATCAATCGGCCTGGTTAGATTGTTTTAAAGAGGAGCTAGCTAAGATTAAATGAGCCCTCAAATACAATTGAGTGTATTTCAATGATTTTTGGACAAAAGCTAGCAGAGGTAAGGAATCTCCGTAGATGATAGACCTATTCTTGTACGGTCTCTTTAAATAGGGCAACTACTATTTTGAATCATCCCCTTTTGTAATTTCAGATTTTAAAGGAATATATAAGCGCAGTAGCGAATTTTGTACTGCTTAGGACAAGATTCCAACTAATGGTGATATGAATCTTGTTTCCTTTAATATTATGTGTCTTCTTGTAACTTATATTTCACTTTCAACTGTCTGAATAAAACTCAGAATTCATCTCACTCGCTTGACTCATTTTAAATAATACTTCAATGCAGTTGTGTATTCCTTTTTCTTTGAATACTATGTAAATTTTCTATTAAACTCAGGTTCGTTGTCTTAATTATCCTTTTAGATGATTTTGTGCACATAAAATTGAACTTGTGTACCTTTATTTATTGTGAAAAGCAAATTTATAAGGTTATTTCATGCTTTTGCGCACCAGTATCTTCTATACATTTCCTCTTCATCACGCCAATAACTTGCGCATACTACTTTTGCGTTGTGCACCAACGGCCACTGCGCATTGTTTCTGTATCGCACTCGAATATTCCACATGTATTTCTCTCTATATATGGCACCATGCTAAATTTCAATATGCCTCACCACATGCAATACTCGGTATGCCCCATCGAATACTCTGTATGCCCCATCAAATACTCTGTCGCTACCACACACAATCACCTGCACGCACCCTTGCATGTACTATAGTGATACAACTCATAATCATAATGTGTGCGCACCAATCAAACTTCATTGTGCCTTACCATACCGCACACACCATGTGCACCCTTACTATGTGTATGCACTCCGCGCAATGCTAAATTTAGCACGCGCATCCCTACATATTATTCTTTTGCGTGGTGGTTCAATTTCCATGAACAAAAATATACTGTATATCATATTGTAATTGATACCATACTGTAATCGTGTCTCCATTTGACTTGTTTGGCCCATTCAGGCTCAATGTTGAAAATTAACGCTCTGATACCATACTGTAACGTACCTCCCCGACCACCAACAGGCCGGGGAATGTCACTACTCAAATGCTTAACTTAGCTCTGAAAACATAAGGTAACAACCCAATATCCAACTGAGGTATGTCACATAATTTTTCTTTTTTCTTAAATACGTATATACACACACATGAATAGATACATACTGAACTAAATGCAATTAAACATATACATAAAATGCTCTAGCGGAAGCTTCACATATAAAACATAAACAAACAGTTGCATTCTGTAAATATACAATTTTCAGGATGTATTAATAGTAATCACAAACATGCAACATACATAGGGGTATACCCTTAAACATACAGACAGATATGATCACACATGCCATAAAACCCATAAATTAACACATAAATGACAATGCAGCATGTAAATTCATCACATAATCAATACTTATCTTGGTAAGAATGTCACCAACTACGTGCAGACCGTCCACAAACCTCCTAGCCTTAGACTACACTGTTCATCACTCTCAACAGTGAGTCACCCCCGAGCTGGGACTAGACTCCACCCATATAAGGGGTTCCTAACTAGGCTAAGGGTTCATGGTCAACAAGAAAGACTTCATCTCAGGTGCTCACTCAACCGAAATCCTACAACCTCTCATTCCCCACATGCCTGTCCCACCAAATGAAGTGTGCCCTTTCTCTGCTCAATAGTCCTTCGACTGCTCCACCTCCCTTCCAGGGCTTCAGCAACAGGCTAGACCGAAAGTCTTAGAGAACTGTAGCCGTAGTTTAGCACCTTTAGGAAATCGATCCCCAACAATTCTCTCACTCAGAGAATTGCTCACGGGCCTAACAACCCGCCTCTTCAATCTTGCTCCCAAGATGACAGGTACACCAAGAGGAAAAATGGCCTTGAATATAGGTTCATGTATAGTGATAGGAAGGTATGAGGATAGCTCCCCGACTGATGGAATGTATTCCCCCCCCAATAATCATTCTCTGGTCCAAGGAAAAATGGTAAGATCCCCAAATGACACTAAGTCTCAGCAATAAGTATGCATGTCTCCAACTTGACACTTGTCATGTTGGAAGTTTCTCTAATATAGTTGTCCCCTTCTTTAGGACTTAGGATAAAATAATTATCCATACTTTATGTTCTAAGAAATATTAATTTAATATTCCTTTTTGGCTTAAGCTCTCT
>JASDQU010010245.1:357110-367623 GCA_032191745.1 Picea mariana
TGTATTAAGTTTTCAAAAACTTACAATTAAGAAAGAGCTAACAACACTTTGTGATTCTAGTATTGTTGAACAAATATTGGGTCAACACATGGAAACTCCACTAAGAGAGATGATTACAATCATATAAGAACTTAGAATTTCTTAGATTTACATATTGTTGTGAATGAAAACGATCCTATGGCTAGGCATGGTCATTAATAGAGATACAAATATTTTCCTAGAGTAGCCTACAACAACTTCCAAATAACTTCTAGTTAGTTATGAGGGACTCACCTAGTTTTGATAGCCAATTAGGGATGAGTATCATAGGTTGTCTTCACTCCAATCGTTCTTGCTCCTATATGAACTTCTAGACCTGCACACAATGAAATAAAAACATTCCTCAAAACTTTAGTAGAAACAACAAAAAATGTTAAATAAGTACTCTAACTAACTCTTGTCAAGTGAATTAAAACAATAACTTAACACCAAAAAAGGATCAAATTGATGCAAATAAATCAGACTTTAGGGGAGGTAAATAAGAGAGATATTCATTTTATTGAAATCAACAATGATATATGAAATGCATGCCTAACCTCACCACTGGTATTTCCCATAACTGTTATCTCTATTCCTTAGTCCTCGAACCACTTAGGACTTCTTCAACTCCTACACTCTTCTCTATGTAACTTTGAGGAAGACCAAGTGGTATTAGGCCTCAAAAGAAAGAACGGGGTATGGGACCTTATGAAACATGGATTTACCAGGAGATGAGGGTCATAAAAACCACAGGGATATGATGGATTTGAGTACTTATGCTAGAAGATAAATCTAATATAGTAATAATGTTTGTAATAATATCCTCTAATTAGGCCTCTTTTATACCATTTAAATATGGGTGAGACCATTTTCCATGGGTTTTAGGGAGTTACAAAAGTAGTTTTCCCATAAGCCCCACTCAAGATCTTGTAATTTTCATGTTTTTTATATCTTTAGTAATTTTTGAATGCACTCACTCCTTTAATGAAGGAAAAGGAAAAGTAATCACTCCTATTGAAAGGAAGACTTTTCAAATATATTTCTGAGTGGGCCCAAGATGCCAAAGATAAATATGGAAGGGATACAAGCAAAAGAAATGCATCTAAGCTATGATTGTGGAAAAAAATTCTATAACAGATGCCCCTTAATGTGTGAGGTTAGAATGAAATATGATGTACAAAATAAATTAGAATATTTTGGAGGAATTTTTTTAGTGGGGCTAGGTGGATTTCACCAGACTTTGGATCAGGAAAGTACCTGCAACAAAACCAAGGCATCAAATGAATCTCTTCCCAAGGTAGGCATACCCATGCTCAAGTGTGGATAGGAATTTCCACCAAATCAATTACACTATAAATTTAGGAAGTATATATAAAAATAAAATATCATGGCCATGAAAATATACACTGTGGATCGATGCCATAAAATGATAATAGCTATGAAAAAATACATAATGGATATGCATCTTTGATTATATTAGGAAGATGACTAGAATCGTGAGATAAAAACACTGATCCTCCAAAATTCCCAATGTCATATGGGTGAGGGGTACTATATTGTGAAATTCAAGAAACAACATAATTAGAAGATGCTACTAAGGCCCAAGGTAATATAAAGTCCCTATATCTTGCTCCAAGAGAAAATAAGTCAAAGTCTATGGGAATATATCTATTAAGAGGAATCCATTAAGGAACCCCCCATCATCCAACATAAGTGGACACAAGGAGAATGATTTGAAGGTATCATATGAAAACTAGAATAACACACCACCAAGTACGTTTCTCACATGCACTAGATGGAACAACACACAAAATAGACCCTCTAAGAAACAACTAATAATGAAAGTCCTTGACAGAGGTGAGGATTTCCACCAATGATGAAAATGAAAAAAAGGTATAGTGTGAATAGATATCTTTACATTGAAAACATGGGAAACCACTCAGACAACAAGCAATGATGAAATGTCACCCATTGAGCACAAGATAACTTACCAATGATGAAAATAGGCTTGGGGTGTTATCGACTCTAGGTAAAGGAAAAATATATTGATGGTACTAAGAAAAAAATGACAATTGGGAAGGTCGACATGGATGGTCAAGTAATCTAGGTAATGGTCAAAACAGGCTAAAAATTCTCTTGAACATAAGAATGATACAATGGTGACTTGGGAAACATCTGACACAAAGTAGATCAATGATATAATTCTATGAAATAGGAGAGATAAATAGACTCTCCATAGTGACTGGAAGAGTAAATAGTAGGAGGAGCAATGAACTCAAAAATCAAGTTTCATCTTCCTAAGGCCATAATAAAACACAAATTGATGAGTATACAAATCAATACTTGGTGTTGTGTTCAAGGGCCACATGATTCAATACAACTACTAACAAAACAAAGATCTTTAATATTTCACCATTTTCCTTTTTTTTTTAAATCATATTTGATTTTTTTTGTGTATTTTCAATGTTACTAAATATTAGAAAAAAATAAAAGAACGCTAAAAAATAGTGGAGGGAACGAGTGTCATGGGGAAATAAAACTAATACCAAGTGAATGGAGAATAACTATGGAAAATGAAGAAATGACATGCAAAATATCAACACTCATCTGGTTGTTTCCTCTAAGGATAGGGTTCTAAGGTGTAGAGGAAACAAATGAAAATGCAAGAAACTGAAGAGAATGTATAAGAAATAAGTAACAATTGGAAAAATATAGAATGCATTAGGATAAACATTGTAAGAAGTGGTATGCAATGCAACAATACAACTTAAAATGTAATGATGGGGTATCCAAAGGAAGTGGCCAAAAAAGAGGTTGAGAAGAAGTCATGCAACTGCAACACAAATTCATGGTGGGGATAAGAGGTCTCTCGGGGCTATGAAAAGCTTCAAAATGGGTGCCAAAATGGAAATAAATAATCTAACTAGGCCACTCATGATCAATAGGCTCCACCACATAAATTACAACACGTTTTGAATGGTAATAAAGGCTCTATGTCACAAATCAATGGGGTTGATCCTAAGGATAAAATGGAATAGAAAACTGATAATGCACAATGCAAGGTGGAAAACCTAACTTGTCTATTAGTATTGAGGCCATTACCTATCATACTGGATTATTATGGACCAATTTTGTGAAAAACACCATTTAAGTGACCTTAGAACCTTTCCATATTTGAAAGTGTAAGTACAATCGAAACAATAATGTTAGGTGTCAAATATGACAAAATAGCTCTTAAGAATGATTAATAATCATTTTGAACTATATAAGAGAGGGTAAAACATTGATACATAGTTGAAAAATGAGTTTTTACTAAGTCATTTTGACATTTTAGACAAACAATTGATTGTAGCTCAAACAAATCATGAAATCTAGGTGTATATTACAAGTGTTTCCACTGATGGAATTTGATTTTGTTCAATCCAGATAACTCATCATCCTTCCCTCTTCCATTTCATGCATTTTTTTAAATTTTTTCTTAAATTTTTTTATTAATGGTGTAACGCACCTCCCCGACTACCAATAGGCCAGGGACCATCACTACTTAGACACTTAACTTAGTTATGACAACATAAGGTAACAACCCAATATCCAACTGAGGTATGTCACATAATTTTTCTTTTTAAATATGTATATACACACACAGGCATGCATACATACTGAATTGCATGAAATTAAACATATACATAAAACGCTCTAGCAAAAGCTTCACATATAAAACATATACAAATGGTTGCATTCTGTGAATATATGATTTTTAGGTTGTATTAACAGCAAAAACATACATGTAGTGTACACAGGGGTATATCCTTAAACATACAGACAGATATGCTCACACATGCAATAAAACCCATAAATTAACACATAAATAACAATGCATCATGTATATTCATCACAAAACTGATACTTATCTTGGTAAGAATATAACCAACTACATGTAGACCATCCACGAACCTCCCAAATTTAGACTGCACTGTTCCTCACTCTCAAAAGTGAGTCACCCCCGAACTGGGACTAGACTCCACCCGGGTAAGGGATTCCTAACCAGGATAAAGGGTCACAGTCAACAGGAAAGACTCCATCTCAGGTTCTCACTTAACCGACAGCCTATAGCCTCTCATTCCCCACATGACTGTCCCAACCAAGGAAGTGTGCCCCTTCTCTGCGCAACAGTCCTTCAACTGCCCCACTTCCCTTCTAGGGCTTCAGCAACAAGCCAGACTGAAAGTATCATAGCACTGTAGATGTAGTTTAGCACCTTCAAGAAATTGATCCCCAACAATTCTCTCACTCAGAGAATTGCTCACGGGCCTGACAACCCGCCACTTAAATCCCATTCCCAAGATGACAGGTAGACCAACAGGAAAATGGCTATGGAAATAGGTTCATGTACAAAGATAGGAAAGTACGAGGATAGCTCGATGACTATGAAAAGAAATGGTCATGGATTCATGGTAGAGATGATGATTCCCCCCCCATAATGGTTCTCTGGTTGGATAAAAAATGGTAAGAATCCCCCCAAAGGTACTAAGTCTTAGCAATACGTATGCATGTCTCTAACTTGACGCTTGTCATGTTGGAATATGCTCTGATACACTTGTCCCCTTCTTTAGGACTTAGGATAAAATAATTATCGATAGTTTATGTTAAAAAAAATATTAATTTAATATTCCTTTTTGGCTTAAGATCTCTCGCTTAGCCATTTCCTTATCTTTTGTCCCTCCCTTTCCCTAAATGGTGGAATCTAGTCCCCCTTCTCTTTTATCATGGTTGGTATGCGTGGAGCGATGTATTTTATATTTATAATGAGACATATACAAAATAGGCACACTGGCCTTTAACATCTAGGTGCTCTGGCATAATTCTAAAACATAAGCATTCTAGCTTATAATACTGGCTCACCATCCTATAATGCATATCATATACATAAAGGTTCGATGACCTTAATATTGCATGCACTTTAGTTACTGCGTGTTGTATTCGTTGTCCTCAAGGTTGCACACACTTTAGTTACTGCGCGCGGTATCCAGAAATGTGCACACTACATCACTTTACTGCACAGTATATGCACGCACCATGCCATGAAAGGTGTATTACAAAAATGATGTCTAAATAGCTCACTAGCTTAAATATACTTGGATTACACTTGCATTTGGGTTTGGCCGAGGGATATTAAAATCCCCTCCCCTTATTTATGTACTGTCCTTAGTGCATCTTGTACCCATATACAACAAAATTTTCAAATTTTTTCAAAAAGATGCAGGTATTCTACCCACATTGCATCCTCATGATCCCAAGTATCATCTTCAGGTCTGTACCATGTCCATTGAACCTTTACAAGCCTTATGGATTGATTCCAGAGTTGTTTGATTTTTTGATCCAAAATGTGCACCGGATGCACTTGGAAAACACCTTCTTTCTCCATCTGAATAACATTCCAATAAACAACATCATTAGCATCAAGTATGTATTTATTTAGAAATGATACATGGAATACATTATTAATAGACATAGATGCAGGCAATGAAATCATATAAGCAACTGGGCCAATCCTCTCTAGGATTTCAAATGGTCCACAAAATCTGGCTGCCAACTTGGTGCAACTTCCTAGCTTCAGGAAACTCCCATTATCTTTCACCTTCAGGAAAACATGATCACCCACTTTGAATTCTCCGTGGATTCTGTTTTTATCAGAATAACATTTTTGTCTGTCTTGGGTAGCTTTCAAATTCTACTTAATTTTTAACATTTGGTCCTCCATCTCCTTGAGCAACTCTGGCCCGACTAGTGTTCTATCAGTTGGGTTATCCCAACTCACTGGAGTATTTCACCCTCTACCGTAAAGTGCTTCAAATGAGCTCATCTTCAATGATGCTTGATACCCATTGTTGTAAGAAAATTCTACTAAATGTAGGTAGTATTATCATTTTGATGGTTTATCCATCACATACATTCTCAACATATCTTCTATCACTCTATTCACCCTCTCTGTCTGTCCATCAGACTCAGGATGGTAAGCTGTACTAAAGTTCAGATTCATCCCAAACCCTTTGAACGATCCTTTCCAGAAATTCGAGGTAAATTTCAGGTCTCTGTCAGACACAATCGTTTTAGGAATTCTGTGCAACCATGCCACTTCCTTCATGAAAATATTAGCAACATCTACTGCCTTGTGAGTAGTTTTCAGTGGAGTAAAATGGGCATCGTTTGTAAGCTTGTCCACCACCACCATAATCGAATCATGTAGCTTTCCTGTTCTGGGCAATCCCATAATAAAATTCATTGTCACCACTTCCCACTTCCATTCAGGAATGGGCAAAGGTTGAAACAATCTTGTTGGGTGCCTATGTTCTCCTTTAACTTTATGGCATTCCATACATCTTGTGATGTATTCTTCTATCTCTCTCATCATACCTGGCCAAAAGTATTGTCTCTTGACCACTGCTATGGTTTTCGAATATCCAGGGTGCCCTGCATAAGGAACATTATGCATCTCATGCAAAATTATACGTTTCAAGTCCTAGACATTTGGTACAAAAATTATGTTCTTGTGCAACAGTATTCCATCTACTCCCAACTTATAAATATCCATCTTTTGTGGTGTCTTACCTTGCTGTAATTTTGCTATCAATTCTTTGTATTGCAGGTCTGTATTTGTAGCCTCTTAAATATTGCTTTTAACATCAATATGATACATGTTGATGGTTGTAGCATGCAGTTCATGCGCCCCCCTGCTAAGTGCATCAGCCACTTTATTTTCTTTCCCCTTGATATGATTTATATCAAAGTCATATTCACTTAGAAATTATAACCATCTGCTTTGCCTATCATTTAGATTTGGTTGATCAAATAAATATTTCAATCCATTATGGTATGTTCTTATCTCAAACCTTTTTCCCATGAGGTACTGTCTTCATTTCCTCAGGGCATGTACTATGGCTGCCAACTCCAAATCATGAGTGGCATAGTTTCTTTCATGCTCTTTCAACTTCCTTGATTCATAAGATATCACAAATCCATTTTCGTTGAGGGATCCACCAAGTCCTTCATTACATGCATCTATGCATACAATGAAATTTTATTTATGTATGCAATCCTTAGTATTGGAGAACTTGTCAATAATTGTTTCAATTGTTAGAAATTCCTTTCACAGTCTGACATCCACTAAAACTTCGTACCCTTTCTTTGCAAGGAAGTGATTGGGTGTGTTATCTTTGAGAATCCTCCAATGAATCTCTTGTAGCATCCTGCAAGGCCCATGAATGATCTGAACTCTGTCACATTCTTTGGTGTTGACCATTCTCTAATGGATTCTATCTTCTTAGGGTCCACTACTATCCCATCTTTTGAGATTATATGCCCCAAATAATGAATTTGTTTCTAATAAAATGAGCACTTGCTCAATTTGGCATACAATTGATGCTCCCTTAATACTTGCAATGCCATCTTCAAATGATGTTCATGCTCTTCCTCTGACTTAGAGTATATAAAAATGTCATCTAGAAAGACAATGACAAACTTGTCTAAATATTCTCAGAAAACACCATTCATTAAGCACATGAAAACAACTAGTGAATTTGACAACCGAAATGGCACCACTGTGAACTCATAATGACCATACCTTGTCCTAAAGGTGGTCTTGTTGATATATTCTTTTTTATTCTTACCTAATGGTATCCCAATATGAGATCTATCTTTGAAAAGATATTTTCATCCTTCAATTGATCAAAAATATCATCAATCCTTGGTAGAGGATACTTGTTCTTGACAGTCACTTTATTCAACTGTCTGAAATCAATGAACAATCTTAACATTCCATCTTTCTTTTTCAAAAACAGGAATGGGACACCCCAAGGTGACACACTTTGGCATATATACCCCTTCTTTAGAAGTTCTTCAAGATACATTTGCAACTCCTTCAATTCTGGCATAATCATTCTGTAAGGAGTCTTTGAAATGGGAGCTGCTTTTGGTGTCAGATTTATAGAAAAATCAATGTCTCTCTTTGGGGGTAGTCCTGGTACCTTCTTAAATACATCTTCAAAATATTTTAGGACTGCATAATCCTCCAAATTTGGCACCTTGTCTTTAGGTGTCTCCTCCATATGAACTGCAAATATTTGACATCCTCTTCTAGAACATTTCTTCACTTGCATTGCTAAAATTTCTCTAACGGTTACTACCCTGGGAATTCTCTACACTTTCCTTTGGTTCCCTTCTTCATCCAAGTAAGTGAATTATTTGTTATGACAATCCAATAGAGAATGATGTGGGTCCAACCAATCCATCCCAATTAGACACTCATAGGAACCTAAAGGTAAGATGTTCAAATCTGCTTTGGTGCTCAGTCCGTTCATATCCATAAGACATGAGTTAACCATCTCATTAACCTTTCTTTTGGGTCCTTTAGCCAACTGTACCAACCAAGATTTCCCATGCTTGCTTCTTGGCAATTGCAAACTTTTTACCATCTTAGGATCTATATAACTATGACTAGCTCCCGAATTAATTAAAATAGCAATGGTTTGGTTGTTAATCATACCTTCCACTTCAATCATGTGTGTCTGGTATTTTTCTTGCTTGTTATCCAGGGCTGCATATATCCTTGGCACATTTCTACCCATGTCCTCCACTGTTTCAACTTGCTGTAAATTATAAACAATCCTTCATTTTTCACCTCTATGAGGACTATCTCTAAATCTATGATCTCCTTTACAATCCCAACATTGAATAGGTGGCTTCCTTGGCCTTTGGCCTTCTGCCTTTATCGTTTTGGGCTCTTTAGAAGTTTGTGGTCCCTGTGGACTATTTCTGAAGAATGTTGGTTTAAGTCCTTTCTTCCTCTAATCCACCTTGAAATTCTTTTTGTCTTTCCAAGATTTTTGGAAAGTTGTCCTTGCTTTTTGCTGATCATATAGACATTTTTCTCACCTTATGGTCTCTTCCAATGTCTTGGGATCATCACAATGTATTTTGTCACTGATGAACACTGGAAATCCACTCAAATACCTTTGAATTTAAACTGTATCATCCTTGACGAAGGAGATGTACTTCAATAGTTCTAGGAATCTTCTTTTATATTCATCTATGGTCATGCTTCAGAGCTTGATTTCAAAGAAATTTTTCATTTTCTTGTCATAATATCTCTTATTCAAGTATTTCTTCTCAAAATACATCCTAAATTCCCTCCACGTAATGCTCTTCTCTTTGATGTGTTGTACCTGCACAAGTTGATCCCACCACATGGATGCCTTTCCTTTGAGTTGATAGATGAAAATTCTACCCTCTGCATAAGAAGAATAATTGTGTAATTGAAAATACTTTCTCATGCCCAACAACCATGTTTTTTCATCTTCATCCTTCTTGTGCTCACCATCAAATATAGGAGGTTTGATTTTGTTCATTTCTCCTCATAGTTCATCCACCCCAGACCTCTTATGCTATTTGAAAGGGGATGGACTTGTGCTTCTACCTACTCTTTTATTGGAATGCTTCGGGGAGTGATGGTGGTGTCTGCCAACATTTCCTGATTTCTTTTTCTCATCCGAAGGTTTGTGACTTCCAGATTTTCTTGAGTCACTTTCTTTTTCCAATTTATTTTATATCTTGTTTAGACTTTGCAATAACTTCATGTTGAAGTAATCCTGCTGCTCTTTGGCTCTCATAAGCCTTTCATTATCAACTTTATGGATTTGGACATCCTTTTGCAAATTTTTAATGGTCTCTACAATATTTAGGTTTTCATCCCTTTCCTCTCCATGTCCATTGGAGTTTGTTCCTTCAATGTCCAAATGGACATTCATCCCTCTTCTCTCATCTTGTTGACTGTGATTTCTCTATGTCTCTTCCATTCATATGGATTCGATACTGATCTGATCTGATCTATTTGTTGTTAATTCTGCAAAATGTGCAGCCATTAAAACTTATTAGGTTAACTAAATCAACAATCCATGAGAAATATGAACTATTTTGGCTCAATAAATATATCATAATTATATTCTCTTATTTCTTAGTATTGCCACCATGACGATTCTTAGACAAGACCCAAGTTTTTATAACTCAGCAAGAACTACATCATCACATATAGATACATCGGGAGAAAGGTGGTTTGCCAAAACCACTTTTGCATAAGTTATGATGTCATGTGATTCAATGTGTCAAATCCACCATTCGTGGGACAGGTGATGGCTAGTTAGATCACTCCGTCTCATTCACTCGGTACATCACAACCGTTTGAAGTTAGGTGATCTCTGCCATGTAACAAAATTAAAAAGTTTAATCATTTGAAATGGATTATCCGACCATGGAAACCCATCATACTTGTGCGCAAGTATGCCAATGATTCATGATTGAGGCTTTATAATAACCAACTCTCGAGTATGGAAGCATCATCTTATCCATCAGAAAGCAGTCACCAAACTGGTTTGAGCTTCTCATCTCTTCAAAAGTATTTCGGTACCCACACAACTAAGGTATATGGACCCACTTAAATCCA
>JASDQU010010245.1:372210-391448 GCA_032191745.1 Picea mariana
TGGCCTAATTCTAAAACATAAGAATTCTGGCTTATAATACTGGCTCACTAGCCTATAATGCATATCATATACATAAAGGTTCGTTGACCTTAATATTGCATGCAATTTAGTTACTGTGCGTGGTATCCACCATCCTCAAGGTTGGGCGCACTTTAGTTACCGCGCGCGGTATCCGCTGTCCTCAAGGTTTCACGCACTTTAGTTACTGTGCGCAGTATCCGTTGTCCTCAAGGTTGTGCGCACTTTAGTTACTACATGCGGTATCCAGAAATGTGCACACTACATCACTTTACTACACAATATATGCACGCACCATGCCATGAAAGGTGTATTACAAAAATGGTGTCTAAACAACTCACTAGCTTAAATATACTTGGATTACACTTGCACTTGGGTTTGGCCGAGGGATATTACATCGGGACTTATGAATCACTTATAAAATTGAAGATACCAATGTGTAGATGAGAGTGTATATGGGAGGGGGCATATATATGGGTGTGGGGCCCACAAGTGATTGTATTATACCTACATCACCTTGAATGGGAATAATATGGTCTCTTCCACACTATGTGCGAGAAGAATTGAAAGAGTCGCGCACAGGTCTTCGCAACTATTGCAATTTCTACTACGCAATTCAGTGAGACTCTCTAGTCGATAGTCACACATCCTTACAAGTCTATGAAGGAAACAATCACGCAAGACTATGCACCTATGTGATGAGAAGTTTCATGCACAGTGCACGATTGTATCAACTATAGGCACACATACCTGCATGACTATATTTGGGACAGTCTTGCAACCATGCATGAATGTTTAAGGTACAATCACGCTAATGTGTAGGAATTATTTTTGGTTGTTCTTGGCTAACTCAACTCTTTTTTGGTTATATGAAGGTGAGTAATGATATTTCATGATGTTGATACATTGATAATAGAGGGACTAGGATCATCTCTAGGAGGAGGTAGGGGATGACATGCACATTTGGCAGTAGTTGGCCTGTGTTGGTTTGTTTAACATTTTTTACTATCCCTCGATGAGGTCACATGAGGAGTTTATATGATTTATGATTGGGATGTGGAGGCCCAACCCATAGACCTTCATGGTTCATAGACAAGAAGTCCAATTTTTGGCAAAGGTAGATCTGTATTATTTTACTAGGCTCTCATTCAAGGGAACTAAGTTACATTCCTAGCCATGCATACCTATGGGAGAGAGAGTGTATTAGATGGGCATTCATCATTTTTTGATTGAGGATCCATTGACTGGGGGGTCTATGCAGTTGCTGGCCATTGAATCCTTGTTGACAAATGTAGTAGGGGCCACGGTGGTGTAGATATATGGGTCATTAGAACCCAATGGATTTCAGGCTCACATATTTCTATCGTAGAGAGTGTTTTGGATGGGGATTAGTTTTCATGGGCACGAGTGATGCACACCTGTGTGGTGGTGCAATTGGACCGATGTGTGGTGATGCAATCAGGATATTCACATTTGGGTCTATTCTTTATAGGTTTTTCCTAGAGAGGGTGGTATTATTACGCCCACATGTGATTTTGGAATAGCCATGTGTGCGTGACTTGATACTAAGGCGGTGGGTGCACCTATTGGATCACTACGGAGGCGGTGAAGTGGGCCACTACTTCAATGGTAAGATTGAGAAGATATGGAGACTATTTCCCCAAATTCTTTTGGATTTACCATATGCAGGGATGGATTTTTGACGAGATCCTAACATGGTTTTACCTCTTGAGGGGTGTGGCACCCTCGAGGTGAGTGTTTTCTTTGATTTTTTTGAGTTTTAATTATTTTTAGTAGGATTTTTATGTATAATACTAATGAATCTTGTATGCATAAGTGTCTTTGTATATGTTGGACCAAGCGTCCGAGAGGCCGAAATTATTCATGATGGTGTTTGAGAGGAGTATTAGGAGATGTAGTCATCGGGATGATCCTAGAGCGACTCTCGTGCATGCCCCAGTGGGTGATGAGGTTTCAGTGTTCCAGTGAGATATGGATTTGTTGCATTAGAGGTTTGAGAGGGTACTACAAGGTGTAACTGAGGCTCGTTGGCCTCATATATAGGACAATGAGGTCTTGGAACAATTTTTTTTGGGGGGGGACTGAGTGGTGATCTATGGTATGATGTGTGGTGGTAGCTGGTGTGGTGGATACAAGGAACTTAACTCTGGGAGGAGGGGAGGCCCTATGTTGGTAGGGGACCACCAACAAACCCCCTCGACTAGGGAATTTTTAGAGCTTAGGGAACCATAGCTTCCTGATTGTATTTATGGTCATGACCCAAAATTTTGTACTATGTATGAAAAGGGGTAGTGATCCCTCCATTTTTTACATTTTGAGTGCAGTTTTTGAGAATTGGGCCCAACAATGATGCCAGAGATATTGTATCTTATTTTTGGGGAATATATATATATATATATATATTGGATGATGTTTACTTTTTTGTGTGAATATGTGTTATGTGATGCTCTATTTTGTGGCTTATGTTTTTGATATGATGGATGAATGATGATAAAATGTATGTGAATTTAATTTGATAAATTCCAATATAGAACTTGATTATCCATTTCATATTCATCTTGGTTTGGATTCCTAGGGATGTGCGTGAATGTAATGGATTAAAAATTCTGGGATAGAAATCTAACTTGCAGGTATTTGAGAAATAGGCATGGATTATGTACTCAATACACATTGTTTAGCTACAAGATGACGAGATGGGAATATAAGAGGATGCTAAAGTGATAAATATGAAGGTGACTAGCTTCTGCAAGGAGACCAATTACAACGTCATACTCATCTTGGTTATTGGTGACGAGACCTAAACATATGCCACTGGAGTGGAGTAGCAAATACGTGAAGGTATAAATGGCCCAAGTTGCCAAAGAAATATTATGATTCCATTAACTAGAACCATCAGTGTACCTAATGTGGTAAAGTAATGGAGGATTCATTTGTCAAAATAAGGACAAAGGATCAAACATATGACTTTGGAAGGTTTTGTGTGAAAAATAATTAAAACACTACAACAATATACATGATGAAACATAAGGTAGAGTGTCTACGCTAGGGGTAGAATCTCTTCAAGTATAACCCATTGATAGGGTCCTTGAGGGTATCCCCTTTAGGGTGCACCAAAATGTAGGTGTCCTTTGTGAGGCAATGTCGAATGATGAATGAGCCCCACCAAAGAGACTCAAATTTTATATGGACTAAGGTGTCATGGGAAATGTCATAGGCCAAGATTAAGTCTTGTTCATTAAAGGAATGAAGGTTTAATTGGAAATCAAATATGGATTTAGAAAATATCTTGGCTTACTTCATTGTTTTTTAATGAGGATCGTCGATCCTCATCGAGGGATTCAAGGGAAATAAAGAGTTTCTCTATGGGAGTGGTTTCTGGAAGGATTTTGATCATGGTCTATAATGTGGGTTTCCCACACTCAATGGGGAGTATGGCTTCGACCCCATGAACTAGATGAAACAGCATGAACCTCATGGAAGTTTTGACAATCGTGTGATATGCCCATAAAGATGAAAACAACATGTGATGCCAATTGGTTTTGTGCTTGTCCACTATTCATTGTAACATTGTTTTGAGGACTTTGTTAGCAACCTCAACTTTCCCATTGGATTGTGGATAGTATGGAGAGGAAAACATGTGAGTGAATCCTAACTCAAAAAATACTTTGTTCTCAAAATGTTTACCATGGTCAAACACAAGTTGGAGGGGGTCTCTGAAATGTATAATGACATGGTTAAAGAAAATTGGGTCACAATGTCTATCATGTTGTTGAACATTCACATAGCTTTGGCCTATTTGGTAAAGTAGTCAACGATGACTACTATGTATTTATGCCCATTATTGGATGGGGAATTTCAAGTCATTAAATCAATACTCCATTTGCAAAAGGGTCCTTTTTTGATCACTTGATAGAGAGGTGCTAGTGGTGCTCTCGATTTATGCACATATAAATGAAATTTGTTGCTACACTTGACTGTGTGGATGCAATCATGGAAGAAGGTGGGACAAAAGTTTCAAACCCTAACCAATTTCTGGGCAGTTGACATACCGAAGAAGTGGCTTCCACATGCATGACTATAGAAATCATTTAGGAATTTTTATACTTCCTCTATGGTGGGCAACGATGGATTATAGTATATGCCCCTCTTTGATAGAGAACATCTCCTATGAGGAGATATGAGGGGGATTGATGGCAGATATGTCAGTGATCGTCTTGGGAGAGATGGAGACTGAATTTTTGTGTGTGAAGGTACATGAGAGTGTATTTGTATGGGTCATCGGATGAGATGAAGAAAAAGTGTTTGTTAGGGAATTTCTTGCTAATGTGTGTGTCTTTGGAGTTTGATGGAAGATCCAAAATTATCTCTATGAGAACCGGGGACTTTTTTCTCTTAGGAGTGGTGAACCCTAGTTCATATTCCTTGAGAATGATGATCCATAAGGATAATTTTTCATTTATTTGGCACTGACTAATAAAGTGCTACATGGGGCTAGAATTTTCCATGACCTTGGTAGTACACAACAGGATGTAATGACATAGTTTTTTTACTATAAGGACAACTTCCAATGTCAATTTATCCTCATGATTATATTTCAAAGGTGGACATGAGATAATTGTGATGATGTAGTAAATGAAATACGCGTGTTTTTCATCACCTACTTGGACTAGAACTCTTGCAACTAATACCTATGAGGCAGAGAGAAATAGGATGTAATCGCTATCGAAGTTTGGGGGACTAATCAATGGATATTTACTAAATGTTTATTTTAGGGACTCAAAATTACCTTGGGAATGTTTATCCCAATGGAATGGGATATCATGTCGTAGCAAGCGCAAGAACCCATGGTCACAAATTATGTAATCAAGAACAAATCAACGTAGGAAATTGTCCTTTCCTTGTAGGATTTGCAGTTGGAGAAAATTCTTGGGGGTAGGAATCTTGTTGTGTTAGAAAAATGAGATCGTGGAGAAATAAAATAAAATAAAATGTCAAAATAAAATAATGAAGATTCACAATACAATAGATAGACATATATATGTGGTTCACCTAGTGTGAGTTATGTCCAATAGATAAATTTCTAGGTCCTTACTTTTTTTATTATCTAGCAAAAGAAGGGAAACAACCTACAACATACCTACTGTAAATTCCTCTTCTTTCTCTCATAGTCTCCTCTCTCATAATACAATATTCACTAGCTCATAAATCCGCAATACAATTCCCCCATATATAAAAGAGGGCTTCCTTATAGGGAAAAAATACATAACATAACTTCTATCATCAGATCCACGAACTTATAATGAACGGTCCAAATTGACTACTAAATTACAATATTTTACAAGGAAACTTTTCCAAAAAATTCACTTTACGGGCGCTTCCCATGAACCCCCCACTACGGGGGGGATCCAAAATTTATTGCCATCCCCCTTGACCCCTTGGTGAGAGAAGTGGGAGGTAAATATCCCCCACACCCCCCATTTAGATAATGGGGTCCAAACACGGTTGAAACAAGACCTCTGAACCAGGAAAATAATTAGGCTCCACAACTAACAATATCCCACTTAGAGATTAATCACAACAACTTCATTGTTGTTGTACCTATTGAACTATGATCCACATTGGACCTCAAAAATTTATCATCTTTACCTTCATGCTTGAATACCAAATGAAACTTATTAGGAACTCAATTTCTCCCTTGTTACCTTTGTTGACTTGTTTGCAGGATTCTTTCTAGTATGTATCTTTTCCAATTTCAATTGTCCATATTCCAAAATGTATAATATGAAATGGTACCTGAGTTGTGTATTATTAGTATTAGAATGGAAGTATGAGTTATTTTCAAGATGAATCACTCTCTGGATGTCACAGTACAGCCTACTATTCTCCTTCTTCTTTCCCAATTCCTCCATAAACCTCTATAACCAAATCATATATTTACTAGTCTTTGTAGAAACAACATACTTTGCTTCCATTGTTGAAAGTGCAACAACCTTTTTCAATTTCAAAATCCAACTTATTGTAGTTCCACTTATAGTGAAAACATACCTATGGTGCTTCTTATGTTATATTTATCACCTTCCATATATGAATCAACATATCCTTGTAGAACAATGTTTAAACCAACAAAACATAATGCTTGAGTAGTAGTACATCTCAAATACTTGGGAATCCACTTTACTTCCTCCCAATGTTATTTACCTAGATTGTTCATATACTTGCTCAGAAATCCCACTTCATGTGCAATATCTAGTCTTGTCCACACCATACCATACATTAAGCTATCAATTGTTGATGAATAAGGGACCCTGGACGTGTATTTTATCTTCTTTTGTGTCTTGGGACACATTTCCTTGGTTAATTTGTAATGGCTGGAAAAATTTGTACTAATTGGTTTTGCATTCTGCATTATAAACCTCTCCAACACCTTCTCTATGTACTCACCCTGAGACACTGTCAATTTGCAAATTTTCCTGTCTCCTGTTATTCTCATACCAAGGATTTTCTTTGTAGAACCCAAATCCTTCATAAAAAATGAATTAAATAATTTCCTTTTCATCACATTTATATCCGGCATGTTATACCTTGCAACAAGTATGACATCTACATACAATAGCAAGATAATACAACTTCCATTTTCTATCCTCTTAAAATAAACACAGTGATCAAAATAACACCTACTATAAACTTGTTCTGTCATAAACATGTCATACTTCAAATACCACTACCTTGGAGCTTTATTTAGGACATACACGATCTTATTAAACCTACATACCAAATTCTCCTTTCCTTTGACCTCATACCCCTTTGGTTGTTGCATATAAATATATTCTTCCAAATCCCCATGGATAAAATTTTCTTTTCCATCTAAATGTTCAAGATGAAAATATTCTACTGCCACCAGACTTAAAATATTCCTAATTGAAGTCATTTTAACAACATGAGAACATATTTCATCAAAATATATACCTTTCTTTTGTGCAAACCCATTTACAACAAGTTCATCCTTATATCTCTTTTTGCCTCCATCTTCTTCCTTGAACCTGTAAACCATTTATTCTACAATGTTATTTTTCCTGTAGGAAATTGAACCATGTCCCAAGTCTGGTTATTTACCAAGTAATCCGTTTCCAATTTAATTCCTTTCTCCCATTTCTTTTTATTTTCTATTGCATTTCCTCTTTATAACTTTCCGGTTCACTAGAATCAGCCAAAAATAAATAATACATTGAAGGAGAGTATCGTTCTGGGGGTCTACTTAACCTTATAGATATTATAACAACACTTGCAGAAGTTTTAGGTACATGTTGCTCCTATTGTTGTACATTTTGATTTTCTAGTATCTTTGGAATTTCATTTTCTTTTATTTCATCAAGCACTGTGTATTTCGTGTTTTCCTTTTTCTATTTATTTCCCTGCAACTGATATATGTACATGCAATTTTCATTGAATACCACATCTCTACACCTAATGATTTTATGGTTTTCATAATCCCATAAGCGATGACTAAAATCATTAACATTGTATCCAATAAAGGTACATTTCTTGGATTTTTCCTCAAGCTTTGTTTTATTTTCTTTATCAATATGGACAAATGATTCACAACCAAAAGTATTCAAAAATGAGTAGTTTATCTTTTTAATTTTCCATGCCTCCTATGGAATTACACTATCCAAAGAGCTTGAAGGCCCTTTGTTTGTTAAGTAAACAACAATATCTACAACATCTTTCCATAATTGTAAGGGAAACCCAACATGCAATCTCATACTCCTTGCATGTTCCATGACTGTCTTCTTCATCCTTTCTGACACATAATTTTCTTGTAATGTTCCTAGAAATGTCTTCTCTCTATGAATACCATGGTATGAAAAGTAATCATAAAACTCCTTGTTGCAGTATTCACCTCCATTTTATGATCTAAGACACTTCAACCTTTTTCTTGTCTCATTCTCAACCAAATCTTTCCATTTCTTAAAAGTGTCAAAAACATCATATTTTTTTCGAATGCAATAAACTCAAGTTTTTCTAGTTGCATCATCTATAATATTAACATAATAATGACAACCTCCTAGAGACAATATCTGAGTTGGTCCCCATACATATGTATGCACAAGCTCTAACTTTTCACTCTTCTTTTCATTTTCAACCCTGAGAAATCTAACTCTCTTTTGTTTTCCATAAACATAGTGTTCACAGAAATCCAAATCAACTTGTTTAAAATCTGGAAACAAATTCCTTTTATGAATTATATGAATCCCCTTCTCACTCATGTTTTCAAGACTATGATTCCACAGATTTCTATCCACTCTTGTAGAATATAAACAGATAAAAGAGACAACATTACCAGTAAATAAATACAATGTACGTACCTTCTCTCCTTTTTCCATTACTAGTAATCCTTTAGTGACCTTCCACGCCTTATCAGTAAATGTAGATATACAATCTTCACTTTCCAACTGTCCTGTTGAAATTAGATTTCTTCTTGGATATGGTATATTTCTCACCTCTTTCAGTACCCATTCATTTCCATTATTTTTCTTTATGTGTACCTTACCTATTCCAAGAATTTTACATGGCTCATCATCACCCAATAAACCTGTCAAAATTACCTATGGGGTGTGGCATGAAATGAAGCCCCTGAATCTACTACCCAAGTCTCAGTAATATTATCTAAAGAAAGAATCAAATCATCTTGTAACACATCACCTACTACATTTGCTTCTTGGTTTTTCTTGTGTTGTTCATATCTTTGTTTCTTTGAATCTCTGCAATATTTCTTCATATGTCCTTTCTTCCCACAATTCCATATATATATATCTATCCTAGTATAGATTTGGATCATCCCTTCCTATATTTCTCATGGTTTCCTAGACTCTTTGTTCTTTCCCTTTGTCTTCCCCTATTCTCCATGGTCAATGCATTACCTGATGTCTCACCTGTTCTTTTTTGTCGCATTTCCTCGCTAAGGATAACACCAACAACAACATCAATTTTCAAAGTGTTTGAACCCAAAGACATAGTTACTTACAACCATGACCAAGCCATTCCATATTTCTAGCAATGGGAACAAGATTAGAAGATCGCTATCCTCATCATCAAATTCCACTTTTACAGATCATAGTTGATTAGTAACCGTATTGAATTCATTTAAATGATCGACAACCGACCCATCTTATGACATATTCATATTAATTAATTGCTTCATTATAAATACCTAGTTGGAAGCTGAAGGTTTTTCATATAGTTTATACAATGTGTTTATCATATCCTCTATTGTTCTTTCTTTCGAAATATTGAAAGCCATCAATGCTTCTAGGCACAATTGTATCATTCCCAATGTCTTTCTTTCAAGAATGTCTCATTCGTCATCCTTCATACTCGTCGACTATTTTTATTTTTCTCTCAATTGTAGGTAATGATCCTTTTGATATAAATAATCTTTCATACACATCTTCCATAAATTATAGTTTTGACCATTAAATTTCTCGAGCTCAAACTTTCCATATTTCTCCATTGTTCCCACTTGAACCAGGAACCCTCTTTTCATGTGAGGTACCTTTCACTTTGATACCAAATGTTAGAAAAATAGGATTATGGAGCAATAAAATAAAAGAAATGTGAAAATAAAACATAGAAGATACACAATACAATAGAGACAAAAATATACGTGATTCACCCAGTGTGGGCTATGTCCACCAAAGAAATTTTTGGGTCCTTCTTTTTTTTATTATCCAACAAATGAAGGGATACAACCTACAACATACCCACTATAGCTTCCTTTTTTTTCTCTCACAGTATCCTCTCTCATAATACAATATCCACTCACTCACATAGTCATAATATGATTCCCTCATACATAAAATAATGTTTCCTTATAGGGAAAAAATCTCTAACATGACTTCTACCATTAGATCTGCGACCTTATAATGAACAGTCCAGATTGACTATGAAATTACAATATTTTACAAGGCAATTTTTCCCAAAATGTTTCTTCCCACCAAGTGGGGCCTCCAAAATTTATCGTTCCCCCTGGAGAGACAAGTGGGGGGGAAATCCCCCCACACCCCCCAATCAGGTAATGGGCTCCAAACATGGCTGAAACAATACCTCTAAATTAGGAATATAATCATGTTCCATGACCAACAATCTCCCACTTGGAGACTGATCATAACAACTTCAATGTTGTTGTACTTGTTGGACTATGATCCATCTCGGACCTGGAAAATTTATCATCTTCACCTTCATGCTTGAATACCAACTGAAACTAAGAAGGAAATTAGTTTCTCCCTTGTTTCTACCTTTGTTAACATTTCTGCTTGATTCTAGATAGTATGTATCTTTTCCAACTTCAATTGTCCATCTTCCAAAAGGGATCATATGAAATGGTACCTAACTTGTATATTCTTAGTCTTACACATTGATGACTTGGAATTTTAGTGGGTCCACTATGATTCTTTTCTAGAAAGGATGAAATAAAAGAGGCATCCTGTTGTGATGCAAAAAATTCACTTAAGAGGGTTTAATTGAATGTTGTATTGGTGGCATATCTAAAAGATAATTTACAAGTGTTCCAAATGTTGTGATCATTTCTTGGATCAAGTGGCGAGGTATTCTAAGTAAGAGAGGATGATATAGGTGAGATCATGGAAGAAATAATTCATGGCCCACTCGAATGTGGTACCAACATTCTTGAGCCCAAAGGGCATGACATGATAATTGAAAGTACCCCATTGGGTAGTGAATGTGGTTTTATATTGATTCATGTGTCAGATATGTATTTGGTTGTAGTTGGAAAATCCATTCACAAATTATAAGACTTCATGTCCCACACAAGTGTCGATTACTTGATCGATGAAGGGGATAGGAAATTTTTCTTTGGGATAGGCTAGATTGAGGTCTCATAAATCGGTGCAAACCTGAATGATTTCCTATTTCTTGTTGACTAGGATAGGGTTTGAAACCCAAGAATTGTTTGTAATGGGGTAAATGAACCCTGAAAAACACAAATTTTCAATATTAGCTTTGATAGACACGGCTTTTGAAGGATGTAATGGTTGTTTATTTTTGTGGATGGGGGCCACATCAAGCCATGTATCCATTCAATGGTCGATAATGGATAGATCTAGGCTAGGTATTTATGTATAGTACCAGGCAAAGATATCCCTTAATTTCTTAAAGAGATATTCATAAGCTTGAACTTCTTCAGGGGATCATGTAGTTCCGAGAGTGATCTCTTCAATGATGTCAAGTATAACAACAACGTCTATTTTTATTTTAGGAGATACATTGGCCATATTCCTTTCTTCAAAAGCATCAAGGGTGGGGATTGTGTTTATGAAATAATTCACAAGACATAGAGGGATGAAGTCTTTGGTTTCAATTTCATAGACATGGGTATCTATGTGGGGTTTAAATGTTTCTTGTGAGAAGAAAAATGATCGGTGATGCATGGCATCCCAAGGAAAATCAAGTGTTGTCATGGCCTCTAATATGTCTTTATCTGATTGAAATATGTATGAGAAGAATGGATTTTCATAGGTATGAATAGGTATGGATGAGACGGGGGAGTCACTTGTTTGATCTAATTTGGTTATGGTGTTATTCTATATGGAAGGTATAGAATATGTATATGTGTGATGATCACTTTTTTCTAGGGTAAGTGGACCGACGATAGGAGGGGGGGACTTCACTAGATGATATCCACCATATATTCATACATGTGTGTGGATCATGCGTACTAGGGGGAGGAAGAATATATTGTATAAGACTTATATGTGAATTAGGTGGGTTTAGCAGGAAGTCATCTGATCACCTTGATATTCATATGGATGGTGGGGGCCAAAGGTATAATTCTTTCTTCAAAGATGGGATTATCTTGGGAGGTTAAAGTAGTATGATTCTAAGGAGGTGATGTTTGAACGGTTGTTTGAATATTTTGAAGGGTGGTCATGTGACGAATTCAAAATTTGATAATGAGGAGGAGCGTGGATTTAAAATGGTCCATTTGGTGGCATAGTGCACATGGTAGTTCCATACATTCATTTACTAATGTGGATATATAACAAATGTCAATAGATTTAGCATCAATGGGGGGCTCTTGAGAGGGCTCAGACAATGATGTTTGTCACACTGCTACTAAGGTTTGTTGTAATTGAGGGAGAGTTGGAAAATGATGAGTGTAATGGCCATATTCTGAGAAGATGGCACATGCAAAGTTGGTACATAGAACCTTCTTGCGTGATGAAGAAGGTTCTGCAGTAGTGTTTGTGGTTGCAACTATTGGGGTAGGAAGTAATGGTGTTGCATTTGGAAGCTAAATTAGATTGCAAAATTCATGCAGTGTAGGGAAAATATTGGTAGCGTGTCCAACTATTTCACAAAGTGTGCATGGAGAGTGGGGCCGATTCTAAGAGGTGGACCCCTTCTTCCTCTTGGTTTCCCATTTATTGGTACTATTTCCCCCAATTGTGTGACCGGTTGAAAGATTTGGTGTTTGAAACATCGATTGCATGGGAAACAACTCTAGTTAAGGTGGAAGGGATAGGATTGGTAACATATATAGTGGGAAATACCATATTGGTATAGTGATAACCATGTTTCACAAGATGAGAGTAGTGGCAACTTGATATACTAATGCACATGTTAGTGGGTAAGAGAATGGTATTTGGGTTATGGCTCGAGGGATCATTTTCCAAATAGGTATTTGTCTAGTCATCAGTGCACTTTCTTGAATGGGTGAAAATGTGGATGTGTTTGGGGTAGGATGAGGTGTATGTTCCTCAATGGGGTTATCATCGCCTATCTTAACACCATCTAATGAGACTACAAAGACTTGAGTTGAACTTGTGGCAGGGAGGATGGATGGACTTCCTTGATAAGATCCCATAAGTGATGGGTCTTTAAATATTCTAGACTAGGAATCAACTACTAGTGAGGTATCAGAGCTAGTCCATATGAGGGGAAAGATGGTGTTCATGTTCCCAGAATGATTAGGTTCATAGTGCGTTAATTGGTCAATGGTGATAATATTCCCATTGTGTGGGAATACCATGGTGTGGAATATAGAGGAAGTGATTTCTTTCATGATGTACATGTTACTTCATCCAAACAGGATGTTGTATTCCAATTGAGCATCGATGACTTTGATATCATTAAAAATATTTTTTCTCCCTAGTTCAAGCGGGACATTTCAGTAGAGTTCTTCCAGTTGTTATTGGTTACCATCATATGCCCTAATATTAATGGCTAAAGGGATGAACTCAGGTGATCCGAGTTATTTCCATACAGTTTTATACATGATACATGTAGATCCCCCTTCACCTATGATACACGGGTGCATTGTTTAGTTGTGAATTTTGACTGGAATTTGAAAATAGACCAAAGAGGGGAGGCATAGTTTCGCGTTATCCAAATCAAAAGTGATCAAATGAGTATTTGATGGGTCAACTACCCCCAATTGTGAGAGAAGTGCATTTCATTGTGAAGGACAAGTTTGGAGAACCTCCAAAAAAGACATGGTTGCTAGAGACTGAGCCAAGTCATCAACCAAGCTATAGTTGTGTGCTTCCCTAGCATGGGGGTTGTGTACATTCCTACACAAAGGTTCTTAGTCTACTCTGGTGGTGGATTATGTGCTAGGAAGGGGTATTGTCAAAGGTTTCCCTACTAGTAATTGGGGCGATTCCGATGTGGTCAGATTTGAATCAGGAGGAGTGCCATACTCACAGCTACAAGTTTGTAGTATAATTTCCTCTTCAATGGTGAGGAGGATATTGTGGTCTATAGGGTTTCCAAGTTGATTTTGACTTGGGATAGGGTAATGACCCATTTGTTGTGGGTTAGGGGCAGCCTCTTGTTCAGTATTGATGATTCCTTGATAAAGAATCAGGTTCTACATGATTTTTTATGTTTCGTGTTGCAGATAACTTTGCGGTATCTACAGGGGAAATTGTGGTGCAGGGGTCTTTACGTGTTCATGGTTTCTTTCATTCTTTTGTAATAAAAAATATTAGGGAAGTAGTGGGTATAATGTCCATATTCACCACATAGAGAACAAGGGAAATTGATTCTAAGGTTCTAATTTTTCCCTTAAGTGTTGGCCATTTTTATTTCCCCCTTGGGGATTCTAGTTACCATTATTTTAGTTTCCCCCTACTAAGGTATTTTACTGTTGAGGGATTCCCCCTATCCTTGGTTGGTGTTTTTATTTTTCTTTCCCTTATTTATGTTATTTTTTGTTGATTCAGTGGATTTTTCGTATTCAATTGTTCAAAGACTTGAAGTTGTTAAATAGGGTAGGGTTGAACAAAGTTAAGGCATGCTTATTGTTGTCCATGTGTTGGGTAAATGGGTTGACGAGGACCTACTAAAGGGTAATATATATTAACTTGTGGAGCGGGTCCATATTGATTATATGAAGTGGATGCGCCACTCCCACTATTGGATTTGTATGATGTAGTAGGTGGTGAGCTAGAAGTGGTTCTTGCACTGGGTTTGTCAGTGGTGCAGATATGCATCCTCCCATCGTGGGAGTAGGAGGGACCATAAAAGTGGGTTGAGATGAATGGGAAGGATAATATGGGTTCCCCCCATATGGATGTTGGTATTGGTTGGCCGAAAATGTGGGTATTAATTGAGCATATAGGTTAAAATGAACCATAGACTCAATCAACTCATCTACAACATGTGATTCTCCTTGTTTATATTGACCAAATGGTAGAGGGAGAGGAGCATCTGGTAATACAAAGCAAAAGTACCATGATTGGGAGTAAATTAGGTCAAACTTTTCAGCCTTTGTGATGGCTTCTTCTTCATTTTGAGGAAAATTAGTGGCCACATCTTTAGCTCTGACCGAGACTAGTGATTTAAGAAACTAGTGTAATTTTTGTTGTGGGGTGGTGTCATCCTTAAAAATGCTTCTTATTCGATGCCATTCATGAATATGATCAATGATGTGAACAAATGTGGTTTTTTTGAATTCATAGAGAATATCCAAACTAGTGTCATGAATAATAGGAAGTTGGAAGAAGTTTAATAATGTCTTATACAATTATTTGAATATCGTATGGGACAATGATTTCTCATCCACATACAATTTGGAATATGCACTAGTGAGTGTTCTCTGGAAAAATTGCAATTGAATGTAATCCTCTATGATGCTATTCCAACAAAACCATAGGTGGAATGACATTATGTGGTTGGTTGGGTCCTCAGTTGGTTTCCCTTCAAACTTTGGGATCTCTAAAGATAATTTGATGGGCATGTTAGGCCAAGTGGGATCATGCAAAATGGGGTCATTTGTAGGCTTGGTAGAATATGGAATGTTAATATATGCCAAGTATAGCAAGTTGGGGGTAGGTGAAACCATGGTATGTGATGGTTGAGAATAATTTTCTTGTGAGGAAGGTTGGGAGTGTGTTCCTTACAAGGAAGGTTGAGCTCCTCCTCCTTGCAATGGAGGATGAGTGGGTAGATTGTTTGGGATGTTGGTGTTGATCAAGGTAGAACCTAGCAAGGATGATCCTAAAACTATTGCACTCATAGGTGTATGGGATGGTGGATTTGATGTGTCATCCAAATGATATATTCCTCCCAATATTGGAGGGAGATTCAACATGCATCTAGAATGACGGGGGTTTTGTGGTTCCCCTATGATTCTAGGCTAGCTATAAATGTGTGAGTTGTGATGAGAGAAATAAATGAACAAGTGTGTTTTATATTTTTGGACTATCTCAACAATACCATTCAAAGTTGCATGTAATCAATACTGGATATCATACATAAAAAAACCAAACAAGAAATAATGTAGGGTATTTGGTTGTTATCCTCATGGGCGAATAAAATTAATTTGTGTATTTCCTAAAATAAATATCGTCCTTCCTCTCAAAAATATCACTGGGAATTCCAAAAGTAATCAAAAGCGGGGCATGAATACACCGGAAGATGAACTAGTAAAGGTATGAACAATTAGTTATGATGAAGGGTGAATGGGGCATATATTGAAAGTATTGGTGGTATTTCCTAGTAGTCATTAAAAATACGATTGAGGTTCAATTGCATCCCATAATCACCACCTAGGTAGAAATCCTAGTTTTTGGAAACAAAGTTACCTCGATCAAGTGCGGAATGTATATTTTCGGCCTAAAAAATGGATCACAGGATGGATTCTTTCCAAGAGTTGGGTGACTAAAGGAGGCATGCATGGAACAATCAGACCTTATCCTTAGACCCTTCACGGGTATCCCCCTTCTTTATGGTATAGGAACACTTGATTTAGAGAATTTTGGGTTTCTTAATTCATCAACTTCTAGGTTTCAAATGTAAAAATGATAATAGCGGGTTGTTTGGATGCCTACCCCCGAGATCCTAACTTAGACTACAAACTTATTTTGTGCTCCTCCTTTAGGGGTTAAAATGAGTTGTTGAAGGGTTGATTTTAGGATTTAAATTGGATTGGGAGATCGGGATATCGGATATTTAAAGGGACCCAATCTTGTTGATTAAAATGATGTGGAAACATTCCAAGGATATATGGAGTCTTTCTAGTCCTCCTAGATTGCTTGTGCGCAAAGGGATGAGAGCATACTATGACTTTAAATATTTGATATAAATTTTAAGTGTGTGGTTAGGTACTATTGTGTTCAAAGAGTGAAAATGGCATTGACAATATTTTCAATAAGTTAACGTGCAATATTTTAGCATGTGGACATCACGTGGTCAGTTACAAATATTGATTTAATATAACTTACTAAATGTGTTTAGACAATCCTTGCATAATTCAAAATCCCTAGATCACTAGAAATGTGGACATATGGGTCATTACTTTAATCTTTTTGATTCCCTAAGATGTTTTCTAATATAATAAAATTGAAGCTTCCCCTAGATTGTAAATCATGTGGACATTGGGTCCTTACAAATTCTTTTAACTTCCTAGATTGTTTTGATTTCTTTGTAAAAAATTTGAAATTATCCTAATTTTGCAAGCACGTGGGCATGTATGGGCCCTTTGCAACTTTTAATATTGTGTTTCAATATATGAAAATAAAACTAAGAGGTATCCAAGGGGGCTTTGATCTCTCCTAATCGATGATTTGATGATTTTCTAGAGGCATATGGAACTTCTTAATATAACATTTTCTGATTTATGAAGATCACATGGAGTGTGAAGGAAAGAGAATAATAGGGGTTCCAAAATAGGTTCCTAGTCCCGAACAATTAAGTGGTTGTGAAAGAAAAAACAACTAAATTAATAATTCAAATGCTACAATTGGCAATCCAAGTGGCAATACAAGGGAAAGAATAATAATTATTTTTATCCCTTTTTAGTGCCTAAGTTGGCTAATTACTAATGCAAGAAACAACTCTAAGTATGATTGTTGTTTCCTTACAAAGTGATGAAAATGTAAACCTAAAGCTACTTGGTGAGATCAACCCCAAAATTCTTGCAAACAATAAAAAGAAGAATTTCTATGTGGGTTGTTTTTCTAATAGTCACGCACAATGTGCACAGTGCATAGATTGCACAAACTGCATGACATGGAAACAAAGAAAAATTGTAAATTGTGCAAATATGTGTGATTGTTCTTTCGATAACCGAGAAAACATAGACAAGCCATGGGAAGAAAAATTAAAAAATATTTCTCCTACCCAAAGGCTCAATTGGTCAATTTGGAGGACAGGGTAAGCTAGTTTTGACACCTGCATACACAAAATGATTAAAAGAAATACTCTAAATGTCTAAATGGGGAGGAATTTGATCCAAATCCCCAGTGGAGTTGTCAATATGTTGTGCTTGTTTTTCCACTTAAGTGAGAAAAAAAAATCACTTTACTACCTTGTTAGACCAACAAGATAATACATAAAATAGTCAGTTGATTTGTGGATCAACCATGAAGTAAATAAGTAAACACAAAACAAGAAAAATACAACTAAAATAAGAATATATAAAACAAAAATAAAAACTTTATAATGGAAAAAGGAATAGATACCAATGGAAAGGTTCTTTGAATTGATAAAATTGTGGACAAATGTTGGGACTTATGAGTCCCCTCTTCCTCCTTTGGAGAGACCTTGAGGTCCCCAATCTAGATTTTGTTTCTCTTCTACAAGGGAGTGACAATGGTGAAGAATTCATTGCTAAGTTTATTAAGAGGTGAGAAGGATAACACTTGCTATGAATACTTGAATGACTCTAGGACACATGGATTCTCAAAGCACAAATTCAACAACATAACAATACACCAAACTCTACCTTGTTTGCATGCCCCAAGCTTGTATTTATAGGCTTCATGCAAGTTTTTACATAACTAGTTTATAGTGTGAATAGGGGCCCTTTGGAGGTACCTCCTAGTCCATAAATGGCCCCAAGGATATATTTTGGTATGATTTGGGCATATTTTCAAGATACACCTTGGGATGGAAGTGGGGGAGGCCCAACCAAAATCATTAATGTGTTGTTTCCACATATGCACATGTTTATGTGGACATAGTCATGAAAATTGTGCATATTCAACTATGTTGGTCTGCATAGATGTGCATGTGTATCCCTTTAGGATATTGAACATAAATTCAGGGAACCATTTATATAATTTTTTGACCTATTGAATGAATCATGTTAATTTTAGAGGCATGTTGATTGGCATCTTCAACTGATAATTTCTTCAACCATTGTCGGTATTTTTTTGAATGGTTTTTTAGTGATAACACTATACTCAAGTGGATAGTGTCCACATGAGCATGTATGTGTTCCAAAATGCATGAAATCTCCTTTTGAAAAAAAATATGAGGTAGGAAAAATACTTGACCTCATTTATTTTTTCTCACAATAGTATGTGCACACTATTAATGTAATAATTAATAAATTTTTTATATGGACCATATAACTTTAGGAATATAGGAGTGGAGGGGCTTAGGGATAACTAAGACCTAGGGGATTTGGATTAAAATTTCTTTGAGGCATCGGCCAGTGGCTATAAAACTAGGATGAATCTGTAGGGGTTGTGGGGTCCCAAAGAAGAGGTATAGGAATAAAGGGCATATGTATCAGGTGTCGAGGGGGTTAAGAATCGGGTATAGGTGGGGGGGCTAGGGCTTACGTGGAGGCAGGTTACTAGGAATTAAGGGGGGATAGAGATCGAGAAAATGTAGGGGACTAAGGGTAGATGGACCCCCTCTAATACTCTTCCCCTCTCCCCCAATGCCCC
>JASDQU010010245.1:391548-404948 GCA_032191745.1 Picea mariana
GTTAGAGGGAGATTGGGGGATATAGAGAAGGAGAGATAGTGGGAGGGATGTTGAGGGAGAGAGGTAGAGAGAGAGGGAAGGTGGGAGAGAGAGAGAGAGAGAAGGGGGGAGGGAAGGGTGGTATAGAGGGAGAGGGGATGATGGGAGTGGAGGGGTGGGGAGTGGGTTAGAGAGGGAGAGAGTGTGATAAGGGGAGATAGAGAGAGGGGTAGAGTGAGAGTGAGGAGAGAGAAAGGGGCATATAGAGGGAGGGAGGTAGAGAGGGTTAGAGGGAGATTGGGGGATATAGAGAAGGAGAGATAGTGGGAGGGATGTTGAGGGAGAGAGGTAGAGAGAGAGGGAGGAAGGAGAGATAGAGATAGAGAGACAGAGGTATAGGGGGGAGCGAGAGAGAGGGAAAGAAAGAGAGGAAAAATAAGGAGAGATGGGAATAAAGAGAGAGAGGGAGGGAGATAGAGGGAAGGTGGGAGAGAGAGAGGGAGGGGGGAGAGAGTGAGAGAGAGTGAAAGTGATATAGGGAGATAGGGAGTAGTGGGAGAGATGGGTATATGTGTGTGTGGGAGAGAGGGAGACATTGGCACAAAATCGAGACCAGGGTTCTCAAAGGTTACCAAAAAAATGAAACCTTGTAGTCTAAGTACACTGWCATATTCAACCTTAAAAAGAGAAGAAGGCCTCACCCAAAGTGTATTGGAGATGTGTGTGTGGTGAAGTGTGTTAATGAGAACACAACATCGGGTATACTTTATCACTTACTCGAATCATATATTAAATATCTTAGACATGCAAGGACATTGGTTAATTCCTAAAKAACTATGGAAGAAATATTTATGCAATGTTAAGATGGATCCATACACAACATACTCGATCAGTATAAAATAAATTTTAAGGCTCGACCCATTCCATTATATTAGTATCAATACCATCAATTTTCTTATAATAGACATATATGACTCATGTATTATCCTAAGCAATATGATCTAACCCCTAACTCCCATTATAGACTCAATACTCAACTACACATGCATAGTAATACCAACACAACCCAATACAATATGACTCATCATAAACCTATTGATTTTTACCTTATCAGCATCCCTTTCTTGTCATGTTATCTTCTTATTTATACTTTTCCCCTAGCTACCTTAAGGTATTTTGTCTTCTACTATATTTTTAGCTTACTATTGGCATGTGACACTTTTGGCCTCTTCCTTTGATTTTCCCACTTATGGATAGAACTTTTGACTACTTTTACTGCTCATCCAACTAGCTCACAACACTTTTGATTGTTCTTGTTGTTGTTTCACTTTCATTTAGTCCGTAGTGAATATAAGTGTTTCCTCCACTTTTATTATTTCCACTAGCATGTTGCGCTTTCCAAAAATTTTGGCATTTCCAAAAAAGGAAGTCCCTTCAATCCTCGACCACAACCTTTGACTCATTCTAAATCAAAATTGTGCTTATTTCCTAGATACTGCTTCAAATGGAGGGCCCAAATCCAGGATAATCTGGAGGGATTTCTAGTGGAGGATATCATACTGTGCCATGTGATCTTGTCACTTCCTTGTTAAAATTGATGACCCCACAAAATACACTTAGGCTGCAGAAACAATCGGCTCCATGGGCTTGGTGTCCAACAATGTGATTCATTCGGTTTCCAAAACTAAGTCAATTTGTTGTAGCTAGACAGAGTAAGATTGGATGGAAGGTCAGAAGTCCTTGATCTCCTTCTTGGCTACTTGAGTAGCTTCATGCATAGCATCCAATTATTCATCCATTGCTTGGATATCTGCAATTTTGGCTTTCTTCTCAATGGCATCAGTGATGGCTTTGGATTCAACATTCATTTGTTGAATTTGTTAACACAACTCTTCAACTGTCTAAATCCAATGTTCAATCAAACCGACCTTTTCATTGACCAGTGTGAAGGGTTTATGGTAGTCATCAGCATAGGAATGAAGGGAATATTGAACTGTATTTCCTCTGGTAACAACTTGGGTGATATTTTTGATAATTTCCTTAGGATTATCCTATTCCTTGAGTCGAATAGCCTCTATCTATCGATGGAGACTATCAGTTTTCTCTACGAGTGGCGACCATGCTTCTGCAACAATTCAAACATATTCTGCTGGTGTAACCAATATGATGTCATCTAGTAGCTCTGGGACCACCTTCCTGAATGTGGGGAACACCTCTGCAAACTTCATCGATACTTCCTTGAGAGTTGAATCTGCTTGTCTGTGAAGTTAGTGCTCTTGTTCTATGTCCTCCATGACAACAACTAGATCCTAGTGCAAGTGGTGTGTTTGTTGGGTAAGTTCTTCATTGTAATTCTCTATCATGATGATTTTGTGCTCATGTGGATCAATGGAGGAACGCATAAGATTTAGGAGTTGTGGTGTGTACCAGGACACAATCTCTCCACTAGTAACAATATTACCAACTTAACGATAACTTTGTCGAGTTCTCATTTTTTCAAGGGTCCATCGGTAGTCATGATGAAATTGGTTGGCCACTTGAAATTGATCTTTAATATAGACTTGGAGTTCCTGTGCCATCAGGGGTAGTTGAGGTAGCACAGATGCTACACATGAGCCTATATTCGACATATGGGGTAAGCATGTTGATTACCTATATTTTCTTCAAACACAATTCTAGTATTGCACAACATTGTTGGGGATCCTGCATTAGTGGTGCAATCTGTTCTCTGATGGAGTTGGTGTTATGATATGAAGTATCCTCTTCCTATGTATACATAGGGTCATTTGGAGGATCTTTAATTATTTGATCTTTCACCTCTAGTACTTTGTCTTTGTCTGGCTAGGGATTGGTTTCTAGTGGAGTATCAAGTTGTACAATGACCTGCAGAATTGGTGGAACATGGGATAGAATGGGGATTATGGTTCATGTGGTCATAATGAAGGGGTCAATAGAATCTCTTTTAGTGGTGTCTATATGAGTGTGGGAAAGGGATGATGGACTGGTGGAAGGGTCATCCACAGTCAAACTAGGAAGTGGTTAAGTGAGCTCCTCGGTGATGGGGGTGGGATTTGTATTAACTAGGGGGTCACACAAAATGATGACAATGGGGATAGAGGATGACTTCAGAGGAATAGTGTAGTTGTGGGGTGGAAGTGAAGAAATGGGGACTTCATTAGTGATGATGGGATCGGTGGAAGATATGGAAAAAAAAATCTAGTGTGGGGTTTCTTAGGTGGAACTAGGAAAGCTTCTTGGAAAGATTCATGGAAGTCCTTACCTAATATTTTAGAATCATCTTGAATTGATGGAAATGGTGGTATCTAGGTTGTCCTAGGTAGTGTCTCTTATTATTTATCTTCCTCTGAATTTTGGGGTTTCCATTGTCTCTTTGATAGTTTCATGATCGAACCAGGGAAATTTGTCTACACAAGAGCTGTTCATTGTGATATTGCAGGAATTCTATATGAGACACTCGAGTTCTTATTTTTCCTTGTAAATCTCGGTTATATAGTGACTTCCTTGTCGAAAGTTTCCTCATTCAGATAAAACAGAAAGAGGCTAGTGTGAAACAGTGTCGAAGAAACGCCAAGAGGCCTCACAAAGGTATTATCTCAATTCATGCCAAACTAGGTGTTGTGGGTATGTCGATGCAGCAGTGCCTGTGGAATCCTTGGAATCCTGTAGCTGTAATAGGGTCATTTTACCACTACAAGAAGGTATTGTTGTGGTCTATTGTGGTGGCACTAGAAACTCGAGCATGTCAAGTGTCGAACATCTTGGTGATTCAAGGATCAGTAGTATAGGATAATGCTCGACCCTAAGGATACTTCCACTTCCACGTGGTGAAAGTGACCAACAAGTAGTCATATATGAAACAAGTTCGATATTCATGCATGTTGGCATAAGCTTCCAACATCCCCGTGAGAAAATAATTACACCAATTCAATTGTGCTCCTTGTTTAAAAAACTCGACCATGGAGATGGAATCTAGAGTAAAATTTCCCCTAGAGTAGTTATTCATTACTTTGTCGATGGTTGAATAATAGGCACAATGGAATTGTTCATCATTGATGATCTTGATGTGAGATCTGCGACCTCCGTGTCTGGTTCCATACTTTTCATAGAGGTTGAGTTGTCCCTTCTTGCAACCATGCTTCCCTGAGCCCTTGAAGACTTGAGTTACATCATTCCCCTCTATTGATAAACCTATTAACTTGTGAATTTCCTCGACATGGATGGGATAATTCTCTTCCATCCACAAACAATTGTTGTGTACTCGAATGATAAGAAATTTGGTGCATCGGGTGATTTCTCTAGTAGTCCCAAACACTGGTAAGTCACATGCGTTCATCCAAGTGGAGTCCTAAAGTGGAAGATATGAAGGTTTCCACTACCACTGTAACTCTCCAAATGAAATCACTGAGTAATACATTTATGTGTGAACTTCCATGTGGGGATATATAATCGCATTTGTGAAATCAACATCAAGGATTCAAGTTTGCTCAACTTTTCCTTATAGATCACCCATAACTTTAACCTGCATGTAAATGAACTCCTCTAGGAAAACAACTTTTGGAAAGGCCTCACGATCTATAAGGAGACCCATTATGTTCCACCTACATTGATAGACAAATAAAACCCATGGAAAAAAATATAGATGCAGGCTCACAGAGTGCTCAAGGGGATCCATAGTGAAAATTGCAAAGAACGAGTGAGAAAACAATAGCTTGAGCAATAGGAAACCACTATTTATAGAGAGACATAAGGAAGGTGATGCAAGTAAAACATTGAATTATCATTAAAACTAAAACAACATAACTAATATGACATTAATAGTGGATATGAATGACAAACATGGCAATATCTAATTAGGGATTTGGACATTAAAGTGCATAGTTATCAACACAACATAGAGACGTTGAGGAAAACAAAAATTTAATTAACACACCAATAATTAATTCAAAAGGTACTAATATATTTTGAGATATAAATGAATGTGGTAGATGTGAAAAGGATGAAACTGGAAAGGTACTAACTGCATTTAATGAAATTTATGATAGTGATAGGAGAATGATTTAGAACTTGGGAAATACTAAATGCAGAAAATATTTGACATAGACTCTTCCATGACCACAAAGTCGTGATTCGATCTAGACAAACTGACAATGTCAGCTAGACTCTAGGACAAGTGATAGTCATACAGGTCACCATTTTATAGATGATAAGGGAAACAACAACAAAAAAAAAGAAACCTACCCACTATATGCACTCCTTGTGATAGGAGTACAACGGAATTTATTTTGAGAAGAAGTGTAGGGATTTAAGAATGCATCGTTCACCCATTCTGGATGAACAATACCATTTAGTTATGCTAGTTTGACAACTCATGATTCTCTAATTTCCACAAACATGAAAGGTCCAAGCAAATGAATTTGTAACTTCCTCGGATGATTTTGATACTTCCTGTCATATAACAAAACATATTCACCTTGCACAAAATATTCTTTTTTATGTGTTTGTCATGCCATGACTTCTATCTATCGTTTTCCACTATTTGATGAAAATATTCCAGAAATCAAGATTCATCCAATTCCCACAGCTATGTGACTTGTTTCACAGATGATTCATCATCTTTCATATGATTCACTTACACAATATATAAACTTAGGGTGATGAGCTTGACGAGGGCAACTGTTTCTTTGCCATAAAATAGATGGAAAGGAGTATGCTTGTGCAGTTTATTTGTAGTAGTTCTATATCCCCATAACATAGCTAGAACTATGTCATCCGAGTAATCCCTATTGGCGTAACAAACTTTTGTTAACCCTCTCTCCAAAATATTGTTAAAGGATTATACTATAATGTTTTTTTATGGATGATACATGATACTTTTGTGATGTTGAATAAGGAACTCACGGGTGAGAGGCTACAGTCTTTCTGATGAAATGCACACCTTTATCACTAATCGAACTCTGAGGGCACCCAAACTGAGTGATGATGTTCTAAAAAATAAAATTGGTCAATATATATATAGAGAAATCCATAACTGCTTTTGCTTCATCCCAATGGGTGAGATAGTCTGTAATGGTGATGATATACCTTGCTTTCTAGTGCTTGGATAGTAGAATAATACGTCCTATAAAGTCAACTACCCATTTCTCAAAAGCTTGAATAGATCGAATGGGACGTAAGGGTAACTCATCCCTATTCAACAACTTACCAACTCTCTGACAAACATCACATGCTCTGGCATAATCCTTGGAATATTTGAATATAGTAGGCCACCATAAACCTAATCAAAGTATCTTTTGTATAGTCACATTTCCTTCAACATGTCCTATTGCAACTCCATTGTAACATTCCCACAAGATCTCAGGCCGCTTGTGATCAAGTAGGAATATGTGAAGGATATTGTCTAATCCTCGCTTATACAATTGGCCTTCAATCAACTAATAGTCTGAAGAACAGACCACCAGGTGCCTCTTCTAAGTTGTGGAATACTTATCAAGCATAGTACCAGTAGTGAGAAATAATGCAATTTCATAAAGGTAATCTCGGATAGCCTCAATTTTAAACAGAACTACATCTAGAAGATGATCATCTACAACTCCACCAATCTCTCCTTATTCCAATCGAGATAGATTATTGGATCCAACATTTAATTTTCTTGGCTAATCACCTCAAAGGAAAACTCCTAAAACAACAACAACCATCTATAAATTCTCCCTTATAACACATGATTCTCAACTAGATATTTCATAGCATAATGGTTAGTAAATAATTTAAAATGACCTTTTAATAGATAATGTCTAAACTTTTTCAAATAATAGGGCATGCCCAAAACTTCTCTTTCAGTATTATTGTAGTTGTGCTTGGCCTGTGAAATATTTCTACTAGAAAAATAGATGGGATGATCCAGATTTCCCTCATCAAGTTGTGTAAGGATCGTACCCAAAGAAAGGATCGCACCATAAGCATCGATGTGCACATGGAATTCCACCTTCCAATTGGGGTATATAATAATAGGGTAAGTACTCAACTTTTCTTTGAGAATGTGGAAAGCTTGATCACACTCAGGTTTCCAGCTTAAGACTTCATATTTCTTCAAAAACAATTCCAGCGGGGCAGTTATGCTTACGTAACTTCTGATAAACCTACAATAATAGCAATTATGACCCAAATTTGACTACATTTTCTTGGGAGTCGTAGGAGGAATATAAATAATCACAGAAACCTTTATGGGATCAACCAATACTCCTTCCCTACATACAATATGTCCTAGCAAATTACCAAAAGGTACACAAAAAAATATACTTATTCAAATTTAGAGATATTTGAAACTGTCTACAATGGTCAAACATTAACCATAGTAACACGATGTTCTCCGTCAGAAAATTGTGCACTATACATTCATCCATATAGACTTGAAGAAATTTATGAATAAAGTTGTGGAATGCAACAATAGTGATCCTAGAAAAGACGATTGGATCTTTCTTCATCCCAAAGGGAATGGAATTATAAGCAAATGAGCCCCACTTTGTAGTGAAATTATTCTTTCTTCTTTCTTCTTCCACAATTCTAACCTGATGATAACCTGGGAATCCATCTGTAAAGGAGTAGGGCTTCTTTCCAGCCACCTAATCAAGCACTTCATCACTTAAAGGAGTAGGAAAAGGATGATGTATGCAAGATGAGTTAAAACTTTTGTAGTCCACACAAACTCTCATATTATCAATACCCTTCTTACTATGTATCACATTGGATCTAATCGACTTGGCCTCATCTAGAGGAAAAATTAACCCCCATACAAGCATTATATTGATCTTTTTCTTAACGTTTTATTTAACTCTAGGATTTAGACTGTATGGGTTATGTTTGATTGGCTTAGCATCAGGCTTTAGTTATATTTTCATTTCACCTAAATCTCCCTTAATCCCTTTCAGTTCTTAAAAAACTCTTGGGAAATAAATCCTCATATTCCTGCAACAGGGTCTGTATCTTTGCCATAGTTTTTCCATCTCAATAGTCTCCTATAGATGCCATCTTGGGATGCTCTTCACTCCCAACAGTCACTTTCTGCAACATTAGAGGATGGGTGTAAGAGCTACTGGTGTCACCTGATAGGGTATCCTTAACGTCTCTTATCCATGTATATTCTTTAAAGGTCAATATTCTAAGTTCTTCTAAGTCCTCATTGTCTTCTCAATCCTTGTCAACCTTGTTGCATGCCATGGGTATCATTGCGGGGAATGGATAGAAAAAATACTCAAGTAGATGTTCATTTTTAGAGAAGACTGTAATTGGGTATTTATTCTTCAGCTCATTACTAAAAACATCTATTTAATGTGTTGCAATACAACTATGACTTCTACAGTATTACTAGAAAAAGAGAAATCGTGACATAAATAATCTTGCGACACCTTCCAACAAGAAATTCGTTTTCTAGTTTTCTCATGCACACACCAAGGTTTGAATTGTTCCCAAAGAATGAAAGAATTGATGTGTCCAAAAATAAGAAGGAATACACACTTCCTTCCATACCCTAATACAATGTTCATTGTGTTAATTTATATCAGATAAACCATCATATGTCTGCAAAGATAACATATTACTCTTCTTCTTCCTATCTTTAGTCAGCTGTTCAACCTGCACTAGAAGAAGAAAACGATGTTGTATGGTGAGCCTGAATTCATCCCATGAAGAGAGAGCTCCTTTATGAGTGGTCCACCACCTGGATGGGAAATAATTTGAATCTAGGTCAAGTGTTGAAGTTATCTATTCCACTGCAACCTTATCCTCTATGTCAATGAGAAAGTTGTGTAGAATTGAGGTGTCATCTTACATTGGATAATCATTGATCTTCATTCCAATCCATCTTACGAATCTGACGATTGTGCAACACCTTGAAAAGTTCTCATACTGACCCTACTACCAATCATCGAATGCTTCTTCTGAATATTCATTTGTTGACTGGGCACTCTTCCAACCAACTAATCCATCAACAGTGGGATTGATGTAATCAACTCATTTCCCTGTAGTGAGAGAATATAGTTGATCAATGACATCTTCCTCCATATTTGTTTTTGTTGGTTCAATGTAACTTGGACCTTGATAGGGATCTAATGTTTGAGTAACCTTCATGCCATCTCACTCGAATGTCATAGTTTCCCTCTTAATATCAATGAAAACATAGTTTTCATAGGCCCAATCAATACTTAACAAAGACAAATATGGGTCCTTCTCCCCCATTATTTTAATCAATTTAAAATTAGATACTATTTCCACTCCAACCAAATCTACTTCATCATTTTGTAGTCTTCCTACAAGATAAATGCAATATCGATTCACCATCCGCAACTCAATGGGGGAATAGAATAGTGTATGATTTCCCATTGCTTCCCAAGTTTTCTTCAACAATATTTTGATGTTAGAAACTAATTCTATCACAACATCCCTCATCTGGTAGTCATAAATATGAGCATTCACCCTTAACTCTCTCCCATTCCTCATTTTCCTCCTTTGAACTTTACTTTTCTTCCATTATGGGAGTTTCCTTCATCTCCCAAGACCACCTTGATTGTGTTCCACAACTTATCATTAATATGTTCATCATCCAATATACAAAAATTGTCTACAACCAAATATCAACAATCTTTTTTAATTTACCTAAGGAATCCATATGAGCATATGATTCTCTAGAAACCCTTGGTTGTTAGGGAATTGGATTGAAACTTGGTTCCCCAACTTCAGGTTTTGAAGGACCTAGAATTTGTTTAAACATCTCTACTACAATATTAAATAATTCCTTATGTCATATAGGATCATACTTGGTATTTTCTGGGACAAAATTCTGAATTTTTATTTGATGTGGACTTTCTGCGTCTACACCAGTTTTTTCCCATCCTCTAGTGATAATATTAATATTAGGCCCATATATTTTGGCCATGGCTATGGGATTATAATTTATCAGGATTTATCCTCTCTCCCTATCATGATCCTCCCATTTAGAAATCATATCCATACAATATTCGATGGCATGGGTGTTGTTCCTACAGTGAGCACACCATGGTGTTCTTTGAAGTGGGCAGTCTCTTTCCAAATGCCCTTTCTCATCACAATTTTAGCAATGGGATGTTCCTCATCCACCAATTCATCCACCTCATAATCCACCTCCACCTCCATGACCTCTTCTAAGTCCTTGATGTCCTTTGTTGACCTTGAATGCAAATTGATCTAATGTATCTGCAAGAGCATCTACAACATGAAATTAATTAGTAGTATGAGTAGGCGATCCACATAATTAATAGTATATTATATTTGGGACAGGGGTATAATTTTGCAAAATAGGGTAGTGTCATGGGGAATCCCCATGACTTCTATAGATATCACAGTAGTCATTAATATGACCTTGTTGATTATTTTGGAAAGCATGATATTGGATGGGTCCATGAAACAGTGTTGTAGTAGAAACTTGTGCAACTCCTTCCATTGGTCCAACTAGCGAAGGAGCCATTAGTGTATTAGAGGGCCCCATACCCCTCAGTATCAAACATTCATTTGCTAGGTGACCCTCTGTATAATATCCCATGCACCAAAATTGAAGTTGACCTACTTTAGGAAGGGTTAACTCTTGAATTTTCTCAGTTAACGCAGATATTTTTCCTTGTAGTTACACAATATTATCATCTTTCAAAGGCCTCATGATTCTTAAGATCCATGGGTAACCTACCATAGCCTCTATCTTCATGGATTTATCTAAGGCTTGTCCCAACATAGCTATCCTTTATTGAGTTAAAGGGATACGGTTCAAAGGTAACAACCCCTAAGTAAACCACTCTCTCTAATGATCCTCATGGATAGGGTTGGCTAGTTTCCCTATGGTATCCTTAAATCTTTGGTTGAATTCCTAAGAAAATTCATCGTCTCTTTGCTTTATCTCCTGCAACTCAAAGAGAGATTGTTTCTCAGACTGTGGAAATCGAAGTTCTACTAAAAACATTTTCTTCACCTAAGCAAGCATGTAGGATTTCCCCTAAGATCCTGGCTCAATTTTCTTTAATGTACCATTTAAGAGCCCAACCTCTTAGGGTAGTCCAGAACTCAGCTAACTTGTTTACATATAGATATTTTTGATACCTCCATATGGCTTCTCATAGAAACCATTGTTGCTCCACATGCTCATCACCTTTACCCAGAAATTCATGGTATCGAGCGAGCAATCTTGCATGTTGATTTTCCATCGAGGGATTTGGGAATCCCACTAAAATTAACCCCAAACGTCCTAGTTGTGAGATAACTGAAAAAACTTTCCACACTTACACTACTACCACTACTCAAACTTGTTGGACTTGAAGGACTAGAAATAATAGAAATTACAAAAGGATTTATTGTAGAAATTACTAGATTTGAAGATGGCGCTGGGGAATGGGTGATTCAAGGCTAGTTCATTTACCTCCAGATTTAAATTATTTGATCTAGAGGTTCTCGTTAATTTGTATTGTTTCATTTATATCTTGATGCAATCCAAAATATTTTGGTGTTGCATGTTTTTATTCTCTCTCAACTTTCTCTGGGGTTCTTGTTGAGTATTTTTCTTTAGTGGTGGCATCTATATTTATTCTTTCATCTATCTCTTATGAACTTAATTCATCCTATATGCTTCCTACAAAACCTTCTTTCACCAAATATCTCCTTTAACCATCGTATCCTTCCTCGTTTATGTAACTCCTGCAACTTTTCTAACTCTCTTCTATGACTACTCTTGGAGTCGATCTCCTTCCATGACTTATCAGGCCTCTTCATTACTTTTCACATCTATTTCCTCGACCTTCTTTCAACAATAAAAAACCTCCTTGGAGATTATTCATCACTATCACTTTTCAGTCAACGACCCCCCATACTTCCCATAAAGTATTCCTTGACCTAACTCATGAACTCCATCATAAATCACCCTCCACCAAGTGCAGGGGTTTACGTTGCCATATCACCTGAAGGAACATGAAACATTCCTTATTCTATTGATAAAACCTTGATCCACAAGGAGATTTGCCACAACAATATTCCTCTAGCTGCCTCTTTAAATATGGCTTTGGCTTTAGAAAAGTACCGATGGTTTTCCGCAGTGAACTCAATAATATAACCCTCCAATGTAGTCTAAACCAAAAACACCATAGCATGGGAGACCTGATGATCTCAACGATGAAGAGTGGCTAGGCCTTCCACAGTCTATTTATACTGATTTTTGACCTAATCCTTGTATTCTAGAGCTCTTTACAGTTGATCTAACCACTCAAATACCTCTTTGGGGAACCTAACCAAAAATATCTCGTACTGATCTCTAGCAAGATCTTAATAGAAGACTGTTCTTTTTACAACCATAGGGATCTTGTGTCGCAACTCAGCCTCCTAGTGTATGAAGGTGTCACACCTTATTTCCCACCAATTATCAACATCATATTTGTAGATTCGATGAGGCATCCTCTAAAAAACCATTTTAAAGCCTGGTCCTAGTGACATAACCATTTGTTGGCACAAAATTGAGACTAGTATTCTCAGAGGTTACCAACAAAAGGCACCATTGTAGTCAAGGTCCACTAACAAATTCAACCTTTCACAAGGGAAGGCAATATCACTCGAAGTGCAGTGTAGATCTGTGTGTGGTGAAGTGATTTAATGAAAACACAACATCGGGTACAATTTATCACGTCCTTAACTCACCTATTAATTCTCACAGACATGAAAGGACATTGATTAATTCCTAAACAACTATGGAAGAAATAGTTATGCAATATAAAGATGGATCCATGCACACCATACTACATTAGTGTAAAATAATTTTAAAGGCCCAAACCATTACATTATAATGGCAACAATACCATAAATTGTCTTACAATAGATATATATGACTCAAGTATTAACCTAAGCAATACAATCTAACCCCAAACTCCCATTACAAACTCAATACTCAACTTCACAAGCACAATATTACCAACAAAACCCATTACAATATGACTCATCATAAACCTATTTATTACCCTATTAGCATCCCTTTCCTGTCACGTTATCTTCTTATTTATACTTTTCCCTTGACCACTTTTAGGTATTTTTTCTTCTACTATGTTTTTGTCTTATTGATAGAATGCGACACGTTTCACCTTTTCCTTTTCTTTTCCCACTGATGCATGGCACTTTTGACTAATTTTATTGCTCGTCCAACTGACTCATGACACTTTTTACTATTCATGTTGTTGTTTCAATTTCATATAGTTTACAATGCATATGATTGTTTCTGCCACTTTGAATCTTCCCGCTAGCATGTTGTGCTTTCCCAAAAATTTGGTATTTTCTAAAATGAAGGGCCCAACAGGGAGAGAGAGAGAGAGAGAGAGAGAGAGAGAGAGAGAGAGAGAGAGAGAGAG
>JASDQU010010245.1:405048-416964 GCA_032191745.1 Picea mariana
ATTGATCTTACATTGCTCATAATAAAAAGGTCAGATCTTTGCTTGTGCTTCTACATCTTGAATATATTGTGATCTCCATGTGTTGATGAATCTTGTATGCACTTAAAAACTCAATAAATTAGTAGTAGTTAGTGATTCCAAGAAAGAATTTGGCTTGGGATCATTACAATGCACATCAAAGAAGAAGATGCAAAGACTAGACATTCAACCATGAATCAATCAACTCAAAGATAAGTAAGGGGTCCATAGACAGCATGGAAAATTCTTATCCTTCACTCATCATCCATGCACAGAAAAGCAGGGCATTTGAATCTATAGGTCTTTAAAAACTGAAGTATCGACCATCGATTCGACTTCTGGCTGACTGCTCAGGCACGGACTGATGACTAAAGGGATAAGTGATAGAAGATAACACCGCAATATTTTCATAATAATTAATAAAACCCACACATAGAAGTCATTGAAATCAGAAGTTGGGTTCTCCAAGGGACTGTCATTCAACTCAGAGGTTTATCATTCACAATGCACATCAAAGAAGAAGACGCAAATACTATACATTTAGCCATGAATCAATCAACTCAAAGATAATTAGGGGTCCATATACAACATGGCAAATTCCTATCCTTCACTCATCATCCTTACACTGAAAATAAGGGCATTTGAATCTATAGGTCTTTAATCACCGAAGTGACGACCATCGATTTGGCTCTTAGGCAACTGCTTAGGCACGAAATGATGACTGAAGGGATAAGTGATAGAAGATGAAACCACAATCTTTTCATAATAATCAATAAAAACCATACATAGAAGTCATTGAAATCAGAAGTTGGGTTTACCAAGGGACGGTCATTCAACTCAGAGGTTTATCATTCACAATGCACATCAAAGAAGAAGACACAAAGACTATACATTCAACCATGAATTAATCAACTCAAAGATAAGTAAGGGGTCCATAGACATCATGCAAAATTCTTATCTTTCACTCATCATCCATGCACAGAAAAGAAGGGCATTTGAATCTATAGGTCTTTAAACACCAAAGTGACGACCGTCGATTCTGCTCATGGCTGACTACTCAGGCATGGACTGATGACTAAAGGGATAAGTGACAGAAGATGAAACCATAATCTTTTCATAATAATGAATAAAACCCACACATAGAAGTCATTGAAATCAGAAGTTGGGTTCGCCAAAGGACTATCATTCAACTCAGAGGTTTATCATTCACAATATACATCAAATAAGAAGACACAAAGACTAAACATTCATCCATGAATCAATCAACTAAAAGATATGTAAGGGATAGACAGCGGGACAAATTCTTATCTTCACTCATCATCCATGCAAAAAAAAGAAGGGCATTTGATTCTATAGGTCTTTAAACACCGAAGTGACGACCGTTGATTCGGCTCCTAGCCGACTACTCAGGCAATGACTGATGACTAAATGGATAAGGGACAGAAGATAAAACCACAATATTTTCATAATAATCAATAAAACCCACACAAAGAAGTCATTGAAATCAGAAAGTTGGGTTCGCCAAGGGAAATCAATTCAGAAAAACAACAAGCAAGTGGATTCATTAAAAGTTCCCTATGGTTGGATCCACTAAAAAAATGTATTAGAATACTTATTTAAGATTCCTTAAAAGTTCCCTATGGTTGGATACACAAAGGCCGCATATAATTGAATACATTAGAATCCCCAAAACAGAGAGTTTAATCTTCATAACCTCACACACCCATGTTTTAATCACAATGAGGTGAAGGTCTTGCATGAACATGGATTATATGCCATTTCTTTAAACTTCCCATTAGCATTGCTTAAATGTCATTGAGTTTTTATACTAATTCCTTTATTGTCATGTTAAATAGGATGTGATTGAGGGTTGTTTGTATTCCTAATATAAATTAAGATGAGGTGGAGCAAATGTAATATTTGTGATAATGTTATATTATATAACATATGAACTGTGCAAATGCTATATTATATATTTGGATCACTTGAGATATTTAAGGACAAATTGTTGCATAGTTGTGGATATAGTTGAACTAAATACATAACTGTGAAATATTTTATGGTCACCTAAAGTTACATAAAGGGACCTAATTTTACTATAAGCTAAGGGATACATAAAGGGACCTAATTTTACTATAAACTAAGGGATTTCGACTAAAATATTTCCACTAAGGGATTTATACCTAATTGTTACATAAAGGAACTGTATTTCCACTAAGGGATTTGTTAACTATAAACTCCCTAACTCCCTTGCTTGATATAGTTTTGAGTTTATTTGTTGTTGATCATTAAACCTAACATCATATCCCTCCATGTCCAAAACCTATTTTTACCTTGAAAACAATTGTAAATCATATGAATTTTGGCTCTGAGAAAAAATAAACCCCTTTTGAGACACTTGTAATGAACCTCCTCGTTACGACGACAACCTGTTATAACAAGTGCAAATATTTTTTTTTTGTGTGTGTGTGTACCAGGGTAACAAGACATTACACTCTGCGCCGCCACATGACGATGAATCATGACGCATACAACTGCGATATCAACATAAAGATCTAAGACACACATCAACATCTGCCAGCAATGAACAGCAATCAACCAACAAAATAATAAAACTGACTATTCGCTCGTCCTACCCTGTAATGGTTAGGACCTCCAAGACACATAAGCAACGCTCAAGCCCAGGTTCCCATCGATTTTAACCATTTAAGGTCTTAGGGCTGGCGACTGTTCTGAGGAACAAGGAGGTGTCTACATCCCACCCGACACAATCAATACCAAAACTAAATATGCCCAATCAACCAACACCAAAGACGATCGTTGCACGATAAGGTTCTAAAAATCTATCACACATCACATACATTCCACGAATCAAGACAGTTTGATTTACTAAATCCATCATATCATGACATAAGTGCAAGTGCTATGAAATCAACTTAATTTAATTCAATATGCAAAGGTGGCCATCTACTTTACTTCAAGCGTGGGATAAATCATTCCTTAAATTCCACTGTAACTAACACTTTAAATGAAGGTAGCACGGATGATGACCACCTTTCATTTTTATCACAAAAGGCCTATTATCTTAAATCAATAGTTTTACTAAAGTGGTAGATGTGACTGTGCAAATTTTTCTTTTAATTCAACAAATCAAGTAAAATAGCTTAATAATGGAAACATTCTTAAAGTTTTAATTACTTTGAAGGAATCAAGCATGATCTAAAATAAACCCTAAATGTCTGTCTTAGAGAGTATTATCTATGGTATAAAATTTATTACCTTCTTGAATTCCAAGGGTGGATTTAATTAATTAGGTGTTTCGACAGTTGAGCTACAAAAAATTTCCAAACTAAAACACTAAAAAGGGAACCCAAATTTTTAGGGCATCCGCATAAAAGTTTGTTTTGGGGGAACTCGAAGAGTTATTAAATTATTTCCACCTCTTCAAAGTAAGAGGGCTTGCAAGGCAGAGTTAGCTAGCTGGAAGACTCCACTAAACAACGATTAAAACAATACACAAATGTTATTAAACAATACCTGCTAAATTTTATTTTAGGACTATTTCTTTTATTCCAATATATAGATAGATTCGCTAGATTATCAGACTCTCAACGATTACGAACGATTGTTGACTTGCGAGGAATTATATGACCTGCAAATAAAATTACAATCACATTACTTTTTACCAATACATTAACTTTACTGTAAACAAAATCAACATTACATTTTATAATATGAAAACTTTGCAATTAAATAACCCTCACATTACATTGCAGTAGCATTTCATTTACCTATTAAATAACAATATATAGGTTTGTCAATAACCATCGCTTTCTCATATTATTTTATTTTACCATATTCTTACAGTAACATTATAATACAGAACCATAACGTTGCAATTTATATGTTATTAATAACCCTAAAAATTAGCAGCCAAACCCCTCTGCCAAGAAAAGGATAAAATCGACAATAGGCAACAAGAAACTAGCGGCTGTGTGTGCATGTCAGGAATCAAAGGGGCGACTTAAGAGCACATGCTGGAAAATCACGAAATTAAATGGCAGTTGTCCAATTGGAAATTTTCAGGAACCAAATTCAATCTGGCAACTGTCAAGTTGGCAAATTGTCCCGGCAGCATCATAAGGGAAACCCTCTCATAGCCGGACTTAACATGACTTGCCGAGGTAAGGGCCCAGGCAGCCGATTATACAAATCGCAAGGGGAGGGCGCAGACAACATTTACAGAGAAACGAGCTTAAGCGTTTTGTAGAGGCGAATGGTATGATTTTCATTGCAGGATCAAATTAGATTGTGTTTATTACAGGGCAGAGGCAAAAAGAATGGTTCCCACATAGTTTGCAGGGGTGGAATAAATGGTTTTAGTCTATAGTTGCAGAGGCAAATTTAAAAGGGTTTTAATAATTAGAGACTGTTCCAACCGCTAAGGAAAATAATTTGTCCAGACTCAGACTCATTCAGCAAGGGCGTGATTGGTAAAGACTAGAAAAGAAAACAACCACAATCGACTACTATCAAGTTAGATTTCATCGAGTCTTAAAGTACCAGCGCAATTTGGTTAAGGGATAGGCAAATTATGTAAATCCAGCGCTGTCCAAATAACATAAACAATCACAGCCAGTAAAAACATGTTTAAATCAATCCATTTGGAATCAAATGCTATCCATTAAAAATGATTGCTGCATATAACTCGTGGTTTTAATATACACAAGGAAGGCTGAGTTGAATTGAAACGCAGAGTAAGTTTGACATGCTTGATAAATATAAGAATGCAGAATTAAGGTAAGCACACAGAGTTATGTCCTAATGAACACACCGGTAAGGAGCATTTTCTTATTAAATGAAAGATCTGCTATGGTATGTAGATTTCTATACATTTCCAATTGATTTAAAAGATATTCCACATCAATCGATCAACTAAACAAATGATATCCATCGCAAACACAAGCACAACCTTGCAGAGAAGACATGTGTAGTGCGGTGACACAATCCAGGAATGTGCATGTTAATAAATCCAACACTGACTAGTTAAGGAACATCCAATTTAATTAAATTCCAGCGCTGTCTAAATAACGGAATATGCAGTTGAATATAAAGATTGTTTAGTATACTAAGAAGTAAATAACTAATGCAGAGTCCCTTCCATCATCCGATTTGCAAATGTTTAAAAGCTTAAAGGGAAATGATTACTGTAGTGACATTGTCCATCAATGAGTGCTAAAGTTATTCGCTGGAAGAGAAAACGATTAATGCAAGGGACAGTTGGTCACTGGCCAACAGAGTTCAAGCGCAAGCCAAATAACCATCAATATAAAACGCAGTCAATGATGTGAAAACACAGGAATGTGCAGCGAGATAAAGACGAAGTAAATCGAGATAACAATGGATATAAACATGCCTAGCTCATGAAAAACCTCGCCAACGATCAAGTTCGTTGGGTTAATAAAACACATTAAGGCGCGAATTAATCAATCAACAAAGCTATAAAAATTCAGTCAAGAAACTAACAATCAGTTTTCCTACTTAGAACACATACAGATCTAAATCACATATTGATGACATTCTATCATTCAACCAAAAGGCATACCGTTGCATGTTCGCCTCCTCCGAGTGTCGTTCGTGCGCTCCGTGCCGCTCCCACTCGTCGACCATCGAGACTACACCAATACCTCCCAGCCAACGCTAGGGGTACTTTGCTTCCCCCTTAGCCCCCCGAGCTGCAAAGGGGACACACACTATACAGATGGTACATCTAGCTCTCAGCTCGCCTCGCAAGGCTGAGCTACCACTCCTCTCCGAGCTGGGAAATCCCAACTCCCACAAGTAAATCAGTCAAGTCACTAATCCGACAGCGTAACGTTACACTAACAGTCGATCCCCTACTTCCTCCTCCTTCCTCTCTTTTATAGAGTTTTAGAACTTCCCAACTTTCCCTAAATCTCATTTAATTTAAGTTTTAATAAAAATCTTCTAATAATTCTCCTTCGTACAAGTGTCATCCATCCCCCACTTTCCTCCAATAATTATTTTCTTTAAATTAATAATTTGTCTTATTTCCCTCACCCACCTAGAGTTACTCCTACTTTTACTCCTAGGTGTCCCTAGATTCCCTTACAGGTTTTAAATACTTTCCCTAAAATGAAGTTGCTAATTTAGTTCAATTTAGAAGGTTCTTAATTGCAAATTCTTTACTAAGTTGACCTCGCTTTTTACCATAAGTTCCCCTCTTTCCCTTTTTAAGTTACCTCAATTCCCTAGTTTCCTAAATGTTGTAATTTCCCTCTTTCCCCTTTTTATCAGAGCTAAAAATGGCAGTTGCAATTTAACCCCTTTTTCCCTTTTATTATTAATTCGACATCTTCTTAAACTATCAAAAATTAAAAATAATTAATTTCTTATTTATATTTTATATCCACGACTTTTAATTAATTTCTTACTCTCTTCATTTTACCCCAAAAATTTATGAAGAACAAAATTATTACTTAAATGGTTTTTTATTTTTATTTTAAATTTTACTATTTTAAATTTTTAGAGATGTTTTCTCAAGGGTGGACAAAATTTTACCCCTAGCAAAGTTTCAGACTTAGGACTTAGATTCTGAACTGGACGACATTTAATTAGGGGAGTTGTTTTAAAATTTCTTAATGTGTTAAATGTCTTAGGGACATCTAGGTTCAGGCCTCTATCATCATCAATGCGACGTGCCCTTCAGGACACACTAGGTGCTCCAAGGGTGCCACTTGCCTCATCTGTTCCTTTGCACGACGTGCCCTTCAGGATGCACCACGTGCTCCAAGGGTGCCACTCGCCTCTTGACTAATTGGTAGACATCAATAGCCTCTGGAGTCAACACTCCGCCAGGTGAACTTGTGGGAGACTAAGGGCTTCTAAGAAATAAGGCCCCCACCTTATTGCGCGCCCCTTAGAATCATCATGAGCGGCTGTCCCAGTTTTCCCTCACGGCATCATGGGTCCTCTCGAACTAGGTAATCGTTAACCTATAGTTCGATCCATGGCGGGAGTGCTAGTAGGCTGTGGCAGGGTTGTTATCCACACCTCTCCCTCAACCTCTCTGGTAGTCATTTGTGGCCCCTTTACTCCATATGTGAGTCTGGTTGGTAATCTATTGTCAACCTGCATCATCAACAATCGTGTCAGGACATGTCCACATCATATCATCTAATCAAATGTACTAAAATCACAGTAAACAATCAAACCTGAATAACACACTCCCTGATTCGATCCAGAGTCTAAGGGGTTCTATCGATGCCTCTGCATCCTCAAGGTCCAAAACCCTGCACACTCAGTAAAACCGAGTCAATAGCACCTATCTATGTCAAAGCAGTAAAACATCATGTCATCTACCATAATGCATCATAATCAAGGACAAATGTTTTAATATCATAATAGTTCAGATCACTTGCGAGCAAGTGTCCTCAAAGAATAAGTTTTCTCAGTGTGCCAGACCGGGATGTTACAACACTCATCAATCTTGTTATATTATATATGGATTTGCAGATTTGGGTTGTAGCATTTCTATATAATCATGGAGAAATACTAAGAAAATTCAAAAGTGTTTATAATTTATAATCTTATAATTAATATCATACAAGCTATCCTATCCTCATATAATTAGTTATTTCCCCATTAAGAGAATGACTAAAACTAGGTACCTAATGTATAGGCACAAGAGACTACTAACATGAAAGAAAATACATGCTACCTATGATTTCTTCAAACTCTAGTCAAAGCCACCTATGGCTTAATGGGGGTTAGCATAAAGATGTCAATTCTTGGCTAAATCATTTGAGAATGGAGAAGGAGATCACTCTACATAACATTGATATATCATTAAAAATACTATTAAATCGAAATTCAATGAAATATCGATACTTATGAAGAGTTTTTGTTAACTAGAAGGTAGGGATAAAATGTGGCTTCTAACATAAAAACTCCGATATGATATGGGTTTTCATTAGAAAATGTTTCTACTATGAGTGGATATATCACTAGTGTTAGGTCACATGGCCCTCATAACATTATGATTCCTTGTTTCCTCACATAGTTCCTACCATGTTTAAATTATAATAATTCAATTTTAATGATGGATGAATGTTGAATTATTATTATTTCTTTAATGAGGATTATTTGAGTTTGATTTACTTTATTTATTTGTATGCATGATTAGTTGTGAACATTTTAAAAATATGCATATAAGGAACATCACTTGTTATTATCATCTACGTGTGGGATATGTATCTGCTAGCTATGCCTACATATCCAACACAAATCCAATATTATGGTTCAATAAACACATTAGTTACTAATGTCTAGGCTATTAATGAATTAATTAATAAGTTGTCAATTTGAAGTTATATTATATATGAATATAAATATCATCAATAAGATAAGCATTCAATAACTTTGGTCAATATGTGTGAAGTAATAAATGAGTATAATAATTAGTTCCCATCTAAGACTCGTTTATTTCTATAAATTAGATTTTATCATCCAAAATGAAGTATTCGTTATAATTATTCCTAAATAGTCAAAGGGTCTCTACAATTGGAAAATACCACCAAAGTGGAAGACTTTGGAAAAGACCACCAAAGTGGGAGACTGGTTCCTTTTTTAGCAGTTTACTATGATAAGAGTCTATGGTTTGGAAGAGAAGCCATATCAAAAGTGACTATTGAATTTGGTTGTTCTAGAGACTTAAAAAAGTGAATTTCAATCAATGAATGTTGATCAGATGAATTTCAAGGAAAAACCAAATCTACACAAGTAGGTCACTGATGTCTTACACAGAGATGTGACCAAGACTCATGACAATATGTAGGACATGCTAAGCATAGGGGGGGATTTACTTACCCATTTTCATTAGGTCTCACTAGATGGTTTCAAGATGTGTTTTGTCAATCTAGTCCAAATATAAATGACTCTTGGCAATGAATATTTCTTTCTCTTGTTATGAAATGAAGAACACAGAAAAATGCAAAACTTGGCGTGAATTACATAATTATGTTAATCATTTATTTTTTGAATGAAATTTTTCTTGGAGGCCTTAACTAAGGGAGCATATATATGCGAACCAAATCCAATATATGGCCATCCATGCCCAAAGTAGTGTGGTGGATGAAATACATTCCATGTTATTTTCCTTGCATCAACAAACAAATGAATTGTCTCCTTGGGAAAATTGAAATTCATAAATGCAATGTGTCTAAGGGATTGAAAAAGGTGAAATTCAAAGTGAATGTTGATCAGATGAATTTCAAGAAAAAACCAAATCTACACAAGTTGGTCACTGATGTCTTACACAGAGATGTGACCAAGACTCATGACAATATGTAGGACATGTGAAGCATAGGGGGGGATTTACTTATCCATTATCATTCGGTCTCACTAGATGGTTTCAAGATGCGTTTTGTCAATCTAGTCCAAATATAAATGACTCTTGGCAATGAATATTTCTTTCTCTTGTTATGAAATGAAGAACACAAAAAAATGCAAAACTTGGCGTGAATTACATAATCATGTTAATCATTGAATTTTTGAATGAAATTTTTGTTTGAGGCCATAACTAAGGGAGCATATATCTGGGAATCAAATCCAATATAGGGTCATCCATGCCCAAAGTAGTGTGGTTAGATGAAATACATTCCATGTCATTTTCCTTGCATTAACAATCAAAGGAATTGTCTCCTTGGGAAAATTGACATTCGTAAATGTAAGGTGTCTAAGGGATTGAGGGAATTCTTCCTTGTACACACAACAAACATACCATATGCATTCACTTGTTGAGAGGTGGTGCAATGGTATTCAAGGTGTTATAGATCAAGGTATCCCATGGATTTTATTTATAATATGAGAATCTCATCTAATAAGAACATCATTTCATGTGTAGGACTCTTTTAATATCCTCAATATTGAATAAACTTCATAATCTACTTGCATTATTAAAACCATACAACCTTGATATTTATTTAATATCATCAAAATATTTTGAATACATTTTATAATCTAGATTCACATTATTAAAAACCTGCATCTAATGTTTTGTAGCATCAAGTGCAAAAAGATTGAAAACAACATAACTTATGAAAGAGTTAATATAATTTAACAGTAAACAAGGAAACAAGGCATTGTAAGATACTTTGTAAGATAAACTTTGCATGACACTTATGATACTCCAATATTAAATATGTAAAAATGGATTTATATGTTGAATTCCTAAAAATTTGAAATTTTTGTAAAATACAAAACAATTGAATTAAAAAGTTGGACAGATTGAATTTTTTATGAAATTTTTATAAAATACAAAACGTTTGGATTCCCTTATGTTTCAGTTTGGGATGCCTGCCAAAGTATCCAATTGGGAGTAATAGTGAGATCATGAATTTTTGAAGATTTGTATGGGGCCCGACTCACATTATTCATCATATATCATAGCTTGGCCCGACTAACTAACCTAAAGAATCTTAATAGCTTGACTAATGACCATTACAAATTACCTAAAATGGAATCAATCTATGAATAGGTTGACTCATTATAGAAATACCAACATTAACAAAGTAATATAGATTTTTTATTCATGGAAAATATCTTGAATCTTAGTGTTGATTCTTAGTGTAAATGTTTGCTAGCAAACACTTTGAACCTAATCAATCTATGAATAGGTTGACTCATTATAGAAATACCAAGATTAACAAAGTAATATAGATTTTCTATTCATGGAAAATATCTTGAATCTTAGTGTTGATTCTTAGTGTAAATGTTTGCTAGCAAACACCTTGAACCTAGTTTTATTTGATCAATTCATTCTTAAGGAATTTGTCACTTGTGATTACTTCTTTTTAATAAAAAAAATTTAAGACTCTTGTACACTACGAAATTGTGTTAAAAAATACGATGCACTCAAGAAATAATTGTTCCATATAGATTCTTGTTCTTGAACTACAATCATACAATATGACACTAGATTATTCTTTGTCAAGTACAATGCCATATTCACTCTTTGCAATTCAATTCCATCTTACTCATGGTTGTTTATACATTCCTTCTATGTGGCTCTTGGTGTATAACCTATTGCAACATATTTTTTAACCTCGTTAAAAATGAATTTATTTTCAGCAAGATAAAATGAAATTTTGATCTTTTCAAAAATTTAGATTATTTTAATTTTTTGGGATGCTAAGTTACAATGGTTGTCATTTTGAATTCTATGAGTTCAAAATGAGTAGAGGTAGTAACAACATTGTAATATGACTTTTATTGGGCTTCTCCACTTCCCCGCAAATTTATGTTATCTATATCAATTATTAAAAAAAATCTTTATATAGTTATTGAGCATAATTTTGAGAATTAACTCATCCTATGAATTTTTCTTAATAAATATTAATTATTTAATCGATTCTTAAGCTTGTTATTGAGTATAATTTTGAAATTTAGTTTATGTTCTTTTAGGTTGCACATTTATGCAAATGAAACTACTTCCCAATATAGAAGGAAAAATACATAAGTTGAATCTAAGTGTAAAGTGTATATATTCTCTTGGTCCACCTTTATTATATTTTCATTCTTTCAATCGAGTCCTTTTGTTTATTTTTTAAATATTAGATATGTGCATTGATAGTTTCGACTTTCTTTTTTAAATAATTTTGAAGTTATTTGAATTTACCAAATTTAAGGGGTCCATATTGAGTTCAATAATATCTTTCATATTAATATCATGTAAATGAAATTCAAAGTTAGGCATGCCAATTCGATTTACAATGGGTTATACAGAAAGGTGAATTTGGGTTATACATATATGTTTCACTCATCAAGCATCTTAAATGCAACACTCTAACTATATATATATATATATATATATATATA
>JASDQU010010245.1:417080-427779 GCA_032191745.1 Picea mariana
TGGGGTTTATGCTAAATTCAAATATTTATGTTCATAAGGGTTTAAATTTCCACTTAAAAAGTAATTGCCACAAGTAACTCTAATGCTTGAGTAATCATTTTGCACTGAAATTTTCAGGTTTTAATTTCTAAATAAGGGTTTTAAAAAGGGGGAAGTGAATCTATTTTCTTTCACATGGTGGCATAGGTACCTATATTTTGGCAACAACTCCTTAATCTAAGAAATGTTTTGTACTTAAATAATATCTAATATTCACTTTTAGTAATCGAAGATGAAATTTTCATTACAACCTACTTGACTAATCAAATGACTCATGTGCAAGTTGTTGTTTACCATTTGTTTCATGCTTAGGAGTTGGTGATTCTTACAAGTACACATCCTTGGCACAAATGATTAAACAGATATATCTTCACTCATTAATTTTGATTCCACGTTCCTAAATTCTTCTTGTCCACTTTAACTGCTAAAAGGATTAGATCTAGGTTTTATGTTGGTTTACCACACTCTAAAGGAATAATTATAAATTAAACTTCAAACAGAACTAAAATTCAAAATAATTTCCAGAAAGAAGCGAAATTCTAAATTTAAACTTCAAACTGAATTAGAATTCGAAATAAATTCAGACAAAAACAAAATTTTAAGTTAAACCTTCAGATCAAAATAAGTAAACTGGATATCTATCCCGCTGGACAAATTTCTGGTGGAACAACATTGTAGTGGAGACACCAACAGCTTGGCCACAGGGCTAGCCCCTTGTGGCCAAGTCACAGTCCAGTGAACTATGACTTGGTTGCGGGGCCCCAGCCTTGTGGCCAAGTCATTGGCGTGCCCATGGCTTGGCCATAGGGGATTCCACCTAAACTAAATTTTGATTTAAAAGTTAAAATTAAATTTGATATTACAAATTACATATTAAAATTAAAATTAAAATTAAAATTAAAAATTTACAGTTACATACCTGAAGCTCGGCCTGCCAAACGCTCACCAACACAACAGCCTGACCACCTGCAGGAACGTCCGCCAACACAACCTCTGCGCCAACACTCATGAATGCTCACAAACACCCTACGTCCGCGCCAACACTCACGAATCCTCACAAACACAGGAACGCTCAAAATCACGCAAGAACACTCACAAACACAAAAAGGTTAGAAAAACGTTAGAATACTGATGTGTGGTTGATATATAAACATTCTTTCGGCAGAAAGAGTTTTCGGCCGAACAATCTTTCGATCGATAGAATGTTTCGACCGAAATATCTTTCAGCCGAAAAAATATTACCAGATGGAAAAAATTTGTCTGACTAAATATTTACATGCAAATCGAGGATGTCGTCACTATACCTTTCGATTTGGCATTCCATCTTTCGTCCAAAAAATAATATTAGTTTGGCCGAAAAAATGTTTTTTGGAATTTTGGAGATGAGATTGTCACGAAAGTGTTACCGACCTCTGCGATTTCACCCTATATATATATATATATATATTGATCCAGATTTTATGAGCATAACGAAATGACTACAGATTATTACAAGATGCTTAACACAGAATAGCAAAGATACAATAAAACTAGTTTTCTATTCAATAAGGAAATAAGCTGAAACTGTAAAATGTAGCGGAAAACAAGCTTGTTGGAATGGTGGCAGCTTATCTCTGAGAAGAGATGTGACAGCTACGCTCATTCGCAAGAACATTATTACAATGAGACTCTCAAGGCCTTTTTATAATAAACAGGAGTTTCAAAAACCCGAAACATCCAAAAACCTAACCCTAGGAGATGAAGTGTCAAAAGTCATGTGGGCCCCGTTTGGGTAAGTCAATACATCAACTTCTCGGGGTCGTAACTTTTGCATACGATCTTCGTTTTAGGCCTATGATAGCCCGTTGGAAATATATATCCGAGGACTACAACAGTTGCTCAAAATTTCATGTTGAAATTTATTGACCACAACATACCCCAAAACACGTCGTTTAGGGCCTCAAAACGGCTCCAGAAGTTCACGACCTGAAAAACTGCTAAAAATAGTAAATTATCAAAATTGCTAGAAAGTTGTTTTGAGCCAGCTGGAAAAGGTGGGTGGCCACCGATATCCACCTGGATCATATATATATATATATATATATAAAGGAAATGCCATTGTTAATGTACTCAATACTTGTACTTCTAGGGACATATACATTATATTTTTCTTGAAAAATAACATACCACTATTAGAAAAACTCAAATTTCACATATTTATTCACAAATTCTGCAAATAAAAATTATATATTCAGAAAGCTAATTCAATTTCCTATATTTCATCTTTTTACACAATATTAAAATTCATTGTAAAAGTACCTTGAATAATCCCTCCAAGTTAACAAATTATTGTTTTTCCATGTTAAATTGCCACTAAAGCATCATGAGAAACCATCATTAGCTTGCATGCACCCAACATATCTAGAGGGAAAACATAAAACATGACAAGTTTGTCCTCATAGTTAGAAGAGGAAAATGAGATGATCAACAACCTCTAGTATAAGGCCATAGTAGCCCAAATAAACTAGGTCATCCCCTTTAATGTTAGGATTTGTATGCCTATGGATGATGATGAAATACAACTCCAAAGGAGAGGTGAGGAACTTATTAAGGATATTGAGGAGACTATGGAAAACCAACACCAAAGAACCTTACTTTAGACCATTATTTCCTAAAGCCTAGTCGACAAAAGGAATGACGACTTAAAGAAGTAAGGGAAAATGATGGAGGACACTAAGAAAAAGTGGCAGAAAGAACAAAAGTAGGTGGAAATGGTAATAACATAAGGAGAAACTTAGAAGACAAAGTATGAAGAAATGTTTGAAGAAGCCAAATTTATGGCGACAATAAAGACAATCAAGAGCACTAATTTAGGTTATGCAACTAGTGACATCTCCAAACTTAGAGATCATATGCAATGTTACCTGGAATTTAGATACCTTTAAAAGAAAGTGAGGAAATATCTAGATTATCCAAGAGGAGAGGTGGAGAGTAGGTCCAAGGTGGTAGAGGAAATAAATAAGGTCCCAAAAGAAATCCCAACTCAAGTGCTAGAGTTACTAGGAATTATAGATTAGCCATATATTTCCAAGGATATTGATGTCTTCATGAATGGATTCAAAAGTTGGAGGATTGCTAATATCGAGGATTTAGTAGCTGAGCACACTATCAATATTTTCATAAATGACATGATAATAAGGATTAGGCATGACCCTCTATGCCCTTGGGATGAACAACTAAGACTCCACTCACTAGACAACTACAAGGGGTTAGTAAAATAAGTCATAGCTTAGATACATCTAAAAGAAAATGAAGAAATATCTAGATGATACAAGAGGAGAGGTGGAGAGTATGTCCAAGGTGGTAGATGAAATAAATAAGGTCCCCAAAAAAATCCCAACTCAAGTGTTGGAGTTACTAGGAATTGTAGCTTATACATCTATTTCCAAAAATATTGATGTCTTCACGAATGGATTCAAAAGTTGGAGGGTTGCTAATATGAAGGCTTTAGCAGCTAAGAACACTATCAATATTTTCATCAATGACATGATAGCGAAGATTAGGCATGGACCTCCATGCCCTTGGATGAACAACTAAGACTCCACTCACGAGACAACTACACAGGGTTAGTAAAAGAAGGCATATCTTAGATACCTCTAAAATAAAGTGAGGAAATATATAAATGATACAAGAGGAGATGTGGAGAGTAGGTCCAATGTGGTATAAGAAATAAATAAGTTCCCCAAAAAAATCCCAACTCAAGTGTTGGAGTTACTAGGAATTATAGATTAGACATATATTTACAAGGATATTGATGTCTTAACGAATAGATTCAAAAGTTGGAGGATTTATAATATGAAGGCTTTAATTGTTGAGCACACTATCAATATTTTCATCAATGACATGATAATGATGATTACACATGGCCCTCCATGCCCTTTGGATGGACAATTAAGACTCTACTCACAAGACAAATACAAGGGGTTAGTAAAAGAAGTCATAGCTTAGACACCTCTAAAATAAAGTGAGAAAATATCTCGATGATACAAGAGGAGAGGTGGAGAGTAGGTCAAAGGTGGTAGAGGAAATATATAAGGTCCTAAAACAAATCCCAACTCAAGTGATGAAGTTACTAGGAATTATAGATTAGACATCTATTTCCAAGGATATTGATGTCTTCATGAATGTATTCAAAAGTTGGAGGATTGTTAATATGAAGGATTTAGTAGCTGAGCAGACTATCAATATTTTCATCAATGACGTGATAATGATGATTAGGCATGGCCCTCCATGCCCTTGGGATGAAGAACTAAGACTCCACTCACTAGATAACTACAAGGGGTTGGTAAAATAAGTCATAGGTATACTAACACATGTAGAATACACAAGGGCCAGTCATTCACCTAAGGAATTACATGGTTGTCTATATCCACTAATTACCACATGGACCCTCAATGAACAACTTTTCCAATCCTCGGGTCTAATTAATTACACAAAGAAAATGGAGTTGGACAAGTCTCCCAAAATCTTCAGGGGTAGTAAAACAATTAATTAACAAGATAACCACTGCTAAGTGATATCCATGACTACATAATAAGAGAGATCCCAAAAATCCCACCTCAATGAATTCCCCTCTTGCTCAAATCTCACCTAACCAACATTTACCTCCTTAGCTACTCACATTATCTGCTTCACCCTAGTTTGGGCCACCTTCGCAAACCAAAAGAAGGAATAGTGCTCGAAAAGGAATGATGCAAAAATATTTGTCTTAGATAGTTTAATTTGCTTCCATGTTCCATTGATTATCAATGTCTTTCATTTCTTAATCATATTAACATATTTCTTTATTGCATCTTTGACAATGCAACTAGTTTTGTCGCTTTTATCCTTATTATAGTATCTATTACCCAAATCACATCAAGAAACATGTCTTTTTACGAGATTAAACCTATCATGACCTATGAATTGTTGACATATCACATAAATCACCCACCAACTTGGATTTAAGTTGGTACTACAACATTTGATCATACCAGATATGAAAACAACTACCTTATCATGGCTTGGACCAAGTAAAATGAGACTAGTCTTCCAATCAATTTCTTTAAAATACAAAATTCCTTTAAATATTTGAAGTCATCTTCCATGTAATTCATTTATACATATTGGAATATTAGTTCTAGATTTTAACATATATGTTTGGCTAAATTTTGAAGATAGATCATTCTTTTTTGTTATATAAATTTGATTAAGATGCTCATCACCGTGAATTCTATACACACATGTTAAATTATAAATAATATATATATAGAAAAAATATGTTATATATAATTTTTTGTATTTTTTCAGTTTTCTATTTAATTAAAAAACAATTTTGATAGTTTATATGATGTATAAATACTTTATCTTTATATACACATACATATTAGCCTTAAAAATTGGCAAAGAAGAACCACATATTATTTATAATTCCATCAATATATATATATAAATTTTAAAATAAAAGCAACTATGATTTTTTTTTTCATGTTCATACAAATTTTGACAAAAATTATATATCATTGTTAAAAGGACATGATTTTTTTCCTTATCATACAAATTTAATTATGTATATTTGAAAAAATAATTTGAATTCATATACAAAAATTATGTATATTTGAAAAAATAATTTGAATTCATACTTTTATCTTTTGTGGGATAAATTGTACATGTGTATAGGTTCCTTTTTTAAATTTACATTATAACTATCTCATTTTCTATTAAGGAAAACATTAACGACATAAAACTATCAATAATTCAACGAAAATAAACCGTTTTAGAGTTTACTTAACAAAATCAACTTTGTAAATTTGGATAGTTTTGAAGTTTATTAAACTATTAACTTAATCAAAACTTAATCAAAGTGGTTTATTAGAAAATGTCAATTTTGAGGTCTATGCTGTCTGAAAGAAAACGTCATAAGACATTTTTAGAATCTGTCCAAAAGTATCAACTTTGTAAAAATTCATAATTTTAGCGATTATTTAAAAAAACTAAATGCAAAATGCTAGGCTAAGTGATTGAAAATGAGTTTTTGCCCACACCTACTTATGAATATCACGCATAACCAGATTTTCTCCACCGAACCGAGCACTTTTCGGAACGTATTGAATGTCGAACACTAGGGTCTGCCTCTTTTCACAATACGTAAAACGATGTTCAGTCGAATTCCAACTTTCGAAGAACTCGGAGATAAGTAGGACGCATGACCAGATTTCACCGCCGAACCGAGTACTTTTCAAAATGTATTGAATGTCGAACACTGGGGTTTGCCTCTCTTCACACTCCGTAAAATGACGTTCGTTGAATTCAAACGCGGAGTTGAGAGACAAGTACATTTGAAGTCGATTTTGAAGAGACTCGTGGATATTTATCGCTAAAGGGTATATATATATATATATATATATATATATATATATATCTTTTGTAATTTTTTTAAACAGATAATATAGATTAGTACAGCCACAAATTTGTGGTTGGTGAACACCGAAAAGATGGCTTGTAGAATTTGAACTGTTGGGAAAGAGAAACGGCTCAGAGGTGGACGGTTGGTTTGAAGGAGTTGGCTGGAAAAAAGCAGTGTGTCTAGAAAGTGGCTGGTGAAGACCAAAGGTTTAGGTTGGTATATAAAATGAAACTTTAATCACTCATACGTGACAATCAGCTAGCCACCATAGTAAATTTTAAATATGATTAAGTAAAAGTAAAAAAATAAACATGTACACTGATGTCTTTATAATAGTGAGAAAGTTAGTGGTTGAAATTACAACCATTGATTTATTGGGACTACTAAGAATATTCCATCAATATTTAATCTTGTTCATACAAAACTGATTAAGCACTAAAAACCTATTAAATGTCCCTCCTGAGTTACTTTTCCTGCAAGTTTTTTGGGGACTTGTTTTTAAATTTTTGGTCAATCCAGAATTCTGATCATTTTCTGAGCATCTGGTTTGGTTTAAAATGGGGCAAAACCCCAAAGGTAAAGTTCTGAAATACATGAAAGTTTGCTCCATGCAAAACTCAGACGACCCTTGAAAACCAGATTCAAGCTCATTTTTACTGAAAAAAGAAATTCTAGAGAAAAAATTGCTCCCTAGTTAGCTTACTCCGACAAAAATAGCGTTTGAAAAGATATTCTATGTCCCTAGTTAGCTTACTCCGACAAAAATAGCGTTTGAAAAGATATTCTATGTCCCTAGTTAGCTTACTCCGACAAAAATAGCGTTTGAAAAGATATTCTATGTGAGTTTAATAAGACCTCCGACGTACGTAACAAGTCACCCGTCTGTGAGTTTAATAGGACCTCCGACGTATGTAACAAGTCACCCGTCGACTCAATCTTTCAAATGTAAATATCGCAGCTCATTCGAGACACACAGACAGTTTGAAAGTCAAATTTTAAGGTCACGTTAGTTGACATGCCTTGGGGGTTTCAACGTATGTAACAAGGCAAGGCAAGGAATGCATCGAGGGCGCACTATATAACCTCCACGGCCAGGCCTCTTCAGATACAACGAACTGGGTATTGCTATGTTAAGCAGAATACCATGAGCTTCTTCACTATGATCAAGTTTGCAGTGATTGTCTTCTCTCTCATGTCGCTTGCTGCAATCATGTCTGGTGTAAACTCTGCGCCTGTAAACTGTCGAAGCAGCGACAGAGCCTTGAATAGAAAAGTGGGCAACTGGAGTCGTAGCGTTAACTTTTCCCTCATGCATATTTATTCAGAGTGTTCACCATTTCGACCTCAAAACAGGACGTGGGAAAGCTTGATGTCAGAAATAATTAGATCCGACAACGATCGCGTCCTCTTTTTGAAGCGCTCTATGTCGACCAAAATCGACTCAGAACTAGACGACGCCAACGCCAACGTCCCTGTAATGTCGGGGTCCGGAGAGTACATAATACAAGTCGATTTTGGGACGCCGAAGCAAACCATGTATACACTTATAGACACCGGTAGTGATGTTGCTTGGATTCCATGCAAACAGTGCCAAGGCTGCAACACTGACGCTCCACATTTCGACCCCACAGTGTCTTCCTCTTATAGATCCTTAGACTGCGATTCACAGGCATGTCAGAAAATTTCTAGTGGGAATTGCAGGGAAAATGAAGAATGTGACTTGCGACTGACGTATGGAGATAACTCTATGGTGGAAGGTCCACTTTCTTCAGATGCGATCACTCTCGGGTCTCAATATCTTCCTAATTTCTCATTCGTTTGTGCGGAGAACGTAAACGGCTTAGACACAGTTCAACCGGGACTGATGGGACTAGGGGGCGGATCACTTTCGTTGTTGAATCAGCCCACCGCGGCATTATTTGGTGGAACGTTTTCTTACTGTCTTCCCAGCTTCACGTCGTCTGCATCTTCAGGATCCCTTGTGCTTGGGAAAGAAGCTGCCCTTTCCACCGCCGGTTTGCAATTCACCACACTGGTAAAAGATCCTTCAAACCCGACATTCTATTACGTGAATTTGACAGGAATCAGCGTCGGGAACACGACGGTCACACTTGCCAGCGGGGGAGGAACCGTACTAGACTCCGGAACAACTATTACCCGTCTCGTTGCTCCTGATTATACAGCTCTCAGAGACACTTTTCGGGGGCAGATTCCCAATAGGCAGCCGACATCCGATGGAAGYTTCGATACTTGTTACGACTTGTCTTCTTCTTCAGTCGATGTTCCCACCATAACGTTGCACTTGGATCGTAACGTGGACCTGGTTTTGCCAAAGGAAAATACTCTATACCCGACAACATCGGGGCTCATGTGCTTAGCCTTCTTTAGTGCTTCAGGGTCTGTTACTTTTCCCATCATAGGGAATGTTCAACAGCAGAATTGGCGTATTGTTTTTGATGTACCGAATTCTCAAGTAGGATTTGCTCCGGAACAATGTACTGCTGCTTGATATTGTTATCTTGTCATCTTTATCTATTCTTCTACACTACTTTATCCATTTACCATGTTTCATCTGCAACTCCCACTTGCTTTCCTTCCCCATCATAAGGTGTTTTTAAAATAATGGTTTTTCGAGTGAAAGCTCAATTGGTGCACCAATAACCATCTATTATTTTAGGGATATAAATTTATATGAATTAATATTTTTTTGTTGTTTAGAATTTATTTTTGAATATAAAAATGAAATGGATTTAGTATACTGAAATATTTTAGGGGCACTAAGATTTTACAAAAATATTCATTTAAATCTATGAATCCAGCAATTTTTGACGAAAATTGCTGATAATAATCTCATGAAAAATGAAAAAATAATCCTCCAAAATAAGACTTAAAAATTCTGAAATATATATGAATTGTAAGATAGTCATCCAAATCAAGATTTGGAAATTATGAAATATGCATCAAAACCTGTGATAGCACAGATCTCTCGTGCTTGTGGGCAAGTTAGTGTGCTAACTTTAACCGTGGATTACCTTCCAGAGCCCTTTCCCTCTCAATAAATAAACATGTCGATCGACCACCAGAAAACTCGGTGAACAGGTCATCGTCATACTCGTCTTTGTTCTAATCATTTTCAGAAGGTTTCTGTTCCTTCCTGGAATCAACGGTTTGCAATTTAAGGTGTTTTATAATTTTATGGCTTCTCGTGACCGTGATCGTGATGACGCTGTATTTTTATTATCTTTTTTCCAAGGTTTAAGCCATTTGCTACCTTTGTGAATGCCACGACACAGATTATTCTAACCGAAAGGACAAGTGTAGTTTCTGCGAAGAGTAATGTTATAAAGTCAATTAATCCAGCCATCGACAAATGCCTATTGCTTGCAGACCGTCCAGAGGATCTGCATCAGCATCTTTCCTTGAAAATCCAGAAGAATATGAGCAAAATGTATGCATCAGCATTTTTCCTCGAAAATCCTGAAGAATATGAGCAAAATGGATTTAAATCATAGTTAATATCAAAACCAACAAACTCAGATACTGTTTAGAAGAAATTCCCAAAACAAAACTTGCTAAGTAAAGATTACATCACAGTTAATATTAAAACCAACAAACTCAGATACTGTTTATAAGAAATTCCCAAAACATAACTTCTTGCTAAGTAGAGATTAGAGAAAACTTTGTTTAAGTGTTCTCTTTTAATAAAAATAATTATAAAGTTTGTTTGGTGAAACAGAAAAAGATATTACACTATAAATTAATTTAATAAAAGAAATTAATAATAATAATAATCTATTTTTAAGATCATTATCCAATGATTTGATTGTTGAAGTCTACTAAAGTATACATACCCTACCAGATCAAGATTTGAAAAACATATTAATAACCATCACACTGACCACAACTCTATTTCCAATAAAAAAAATTATAACAACATAACAGTACTGAAGCACTTGATCATTTATTTATATTAGATAGTAACAAAAACGAATTTAAATAAACACACTACAAGTGCGTTAAGGACTACTACAATCATTTAGGAAAAAAACTGGCTAACAAACTCAACACTTGAAAAAAATAATTTTACATCGAGACACTACATATGTTCATCAAATGCCTAAAAAGTAGGCATCAATTATTTCAATCTCCCTCTTGATGTCAAGTTTTTTAATTCCCAACAATAGTCTAAGATTTTCTAATTTATCCTTTGGAACAGTCTTACTAAAAATGTGTGCA
>JASDQU010010246.1:14481-24514 GCA_032191745.1 Picea mariana
CAGAGTTTAGAAAATGGAGCAAATCAAAAGTCAATATTTGTAGAGGAGGTAGACTTATAATGGTGAAATCAATAATAGAGGCAATTCCTCTATATTGACATTCATTTTCTTATATCTCCAAAGGAATGTTGGAAAAAATAAGAAATAAATGCTTCAAATTTTTATGGACAAGAAAAAGATAGAGAGAAGGCATTCCCTTAATGAAATGGAAGAAGTTAGTTAAAACTAACGTAGGGGGATGGGAGTTGAAAAAGATTCATCACTTTGGTCAAGATTTGCAAGGAAGAAATTATGAAGTCTAATTCAGGAAGAAGGTATGTGGAAGTGATACTTGAGAAATATATTTCTCCTCAATCTCTTGAGGATTGGATAAGGAAACAAGAAAAATCTAATACAAGGATTTCTATAATATGAAAATGAGGAAGAAGAAAACAACTTCCATTTGGCCATCAGTCTAGGGATGATAAGTTGTGCTGAGATGCAATTCGGTGCCTTGTATCTTGAATATTTATTGCCAAAAATTTCTTGTGAAAGTTGGGTCGTGATAAAAAACAATAGAGTGTGGCATGCCATGCAGCTTGAAGACCTGATCCATGAAGATTTGAGCCACCATGGATGTTGTAAACGGGTGTTGAAGGGCACAGAAATGAACATACTTGGAAAGGCAATCAACAACCACCATGATGATGGATTTATTTCCTGATTTGGGTAAGTCGGTAATAAAATCCATAGAGATATCCTTCCAAATAGCAGGTGGAATTGGGAGCAGTTGTAGTGTGCCCGATGATTTGACTGTTTCTACCTTGTTGCATTGACACACATCATATTCAACTACAAAATTACGAATTTCCTATTTCATACCATCCCATAAAAAGGAAAATTTGACCCTGTCATAGGTTTTGGTGAACCCGAAGTGCCCAGTTGTGGGTGTAGCATGAAGCTCAGAAAGTACCGTGGATTTAAGATTTGATTGTTTACTTAAATACAAACGACCTTTTTATCAAAGTTACTCATGGAGCCAAGAGTACCCTGGGTAAGCTGGAGCATTGGACTGCAATTGGTGGATCAACTACAAACTTTTGGGATCTTGTAGCCATTCCTGGCGAATGGCTTGGAGCCAATCTGGTACAATGAATGAAAGAGAAAAAAGGGATCCTTCATCTTCATATTTTCGATAAAGTGCATCCGCAACCACATTGTCTTTGCCTTTCGTGTAAATGATCTCATAATCATATCCAAAGAGTTTAGTCACCCATTTTTGTTGTTCTGGGGAGGAAATGTGTTGTTCCAGAAAATACTTAAGGCTTTGATGGTCTGTCTTAATTTGGAAACATTGCCCCAATAGATAAGGATGCCACAGATCCACGACATGCAGAATAGCCAACATTTCCTTTTCATAGATGGATTTGCCCAGATTTCTTTTAGGTAGTTTCTTTCTAGTAAAGGCCAATGGTCGACCCTCTTGCATAAGGACAACACCAATTCCTTTCCCTGAGGCATCACATTCCAACAAAAAGGTCTTTATGAAATCAGGAAGGGCGAGGACTGGAGTGGTGCACATGGCCATCTTCAAGGTTTGAAAATCTTGAGCAGTGGCTGGAGTCCAAGTGAAAGAGTTCTTTTTTAGTAGAACAGTGAGAGGTGCTGCAATATTCCCATAATTCTTAACAAACTTGTGATAATACCCTGTTAAGCCTATAAATCCATGCAAGATCTTAAGAGTCTTTGGGTGAGGCCAATCTTTCATAGCTTCAATTGTTTTAGGATCCACCCTGACGCCATCTTTGTCAACCAGATGAACCAAGTATTCTACTTCTGAGGTGCCAAAAGCACATTTAGACTGTTTCAGGAAAAGTTGGTGCTGAGAGAGTAGATGGAGAACTCGATCCACATGAGCAAGATGGTTTGTCTAGGTTTTTCTATAGATGAGGATATCATCAAAGAAAACTAAGACAAAATGGAAAAGAAAAGGATGGAAGACATGATTCATGAGGCTTTGGAAGGTGGAGGGGGCATTACACAAGCCAAAGGGCATGACCAAAAACATATAGTGGCCCTCATGAGTTCTAAATGAAGTCTTGGGAATGTTTGCCTCTTTCATACATATTTGGTGGTACCCCGAATGAAGATCCAGTTTAGTGAAGAATTGGGCGCCACTCAATTCATCTAGGAGGTCATCAATGACAGGAATGGGGAATTTGTCTTTGATGGTAAGTTTGTTGAGGGTGCGGAAGTCAGGACACATTCGCCAAGAACCTTCTTTATTTAGTACCATGACCACATGAGATGAGTAGGGGCTCATACTAGGGCAGATAACGCCTGCATTAAGGAGTTCCTAGACCATTTTCTCAATTTCATTTTTTTGAGAAAAGGGTTGACGATACAGACGGATTTTGGGAAGAAGGCTTTCGGGTACAAGGGGAATGGAATGATCATGAACACCATGGGAAGGAGGGAGTCCTTGGGGAGTGGAAAAGACCAATTGATGTTTATAAAGGATGGCTTGGAGGTATTGCGGTACCGAGGGTGTCTCTATTGCTTGTATGGCTTGGAGTTGGGTGATACACTAGAATGACCCTTTTTGAGCAGCTTTTCNATGTTTATAAAGGATGGCTTGGAGGTATTGCGGTACCGAGGGTGTCTCTATTGCTTGTATGGCTTGGAGTTGGGTGATACACTAGAATGACCCTTTTTGAGAAGCTTTTCCATGCGATGGGAACTAATGATCTCAGGTGAACTGATGGTGATGCCTTGGAACTTATATTGGTGGCCCTCCTGGTCAAATTGCATGGTTAAGTCTTTAAAATCCATGAGAATGGAACCCAAATTCCTTAGCCAGTCTGCACCCAACACATTGTCACAACCTCCCATGTCGATAGCAAACATATGGGATTTCAGGTGGTAGTCACCAATTTGGAGATGCAAATTATCACAACGCCCTCCACATTTCATGGAACCACCATTGGCAATCATGATTTGGAAATTATTGACGGCCTAGATGTAGCAATGAGTTTCTTGGGCAATGCGGCGATGAATAAAATTATGGGTGCTGCCACTATCAACCAGAATGATGACCTTTCGATGCTTGATGTAATCGATTAGCTTGAGGGTTTGGGGAGCAGAGAGGCCAGCAAGAGCATTGAGGGAAATGACCGGTTCTACTTCGGGAGGGTCTGAGGGAGGGGTTATGTCAGTGGATTCAGGTGACTCAGACACAGAGGGAGTTTCTTCATCTTCTTTCAAAATCTCCTCGGATATGGCTATAAAAATATTTTGTTCTCTACACTTGTGGACCGGGAAATATTTTTCATCATAGCTATAACAAAGGCCTTTGAGTTGGCATTCAACCATTTCAACCCTGGTCAATTTTTGGATCTTTAGTGGAGCAGAGGGAGTAGTGGGATTTATAGGTTTAGGGTGAGGGATAAAGGAGGGTTTGTAGTTTTGAGAAGATACAACCTGTTTTGCTTCTTTATCTCTTTTGGTAGCCTCCACCCAACTCTAAGGCCGAGCCTTGAGGACATGGGCCTGGATCTCATCCTTGAGGCCGCTGATAAAACACTCTTGGAAAAAGGTATCAGACATGCCCTCTATTCTAAAAGCCAGGCGCTCAAAGGTAGCTATAAAGTCTTCCACTATTCCTAATTGTTTCAGCTTTGTCAAATGGCCCAAATGGTTGGTGTCAGTGTCAAAGTGTTCATAAAGATTTGCCACAAAGTGTGTCCAAGCAATATACCCTTGACGAGAAGTTTTTCTCCATTTCCACCATTGCCAACGTTCTTGATCTATATGGAGAACACCATACCGGATTTTTTCCAAGTCATTTGTAATGCGATATAAAGAGAAGTAATGTTCCATTTGGGTTACCCAACCAGTGGGGTCTGAGCCATCAAATTTGGTCACATCCACCCATGAAAGGTGTAGGTCACATTGAAAATGATGGTTCCGCAAAGTATGGGAATGAGAGGAATGGCCACCTTCAGTATGTGGAGGTGAGGAATAAGAAGGGTTATCTGTAGGGATATGCAGTTTGGTGCAGAGTGTCGAAAAGACTGATTCAAGATGGTTGGTGAGGTCTTGTTTGATTTCCCCCATTGAGGACTGCATGGTTGTATTGATGGCGGCAACATTGGCACTAAGTTGTTTCACTTCTTGTTGGGTCTCGATGAGACCAGATTTCAAGGTGTTGAAGCGAGCTTCCAAGTATTGGCTACGAGTATGGGCCATGAGGATGGGGAAAATGAAAAGGGGTGAGTGGGGTAAAAAAATTTTCTGAAAAATTATATGGATGAATGTGATAAGGGCAAAGAGATGAATCCAATGGAATAGGTCTCAAATAATGGTAAAAAAATTTCCAGGATTTTTTTTTTTCTTTTTTTTTACGGATTTATACTCTGGTCCAGTCTGAAGAATACTGCACAGAGGAAATGCCCAAATGCTTAACCAGAAATAAATGTGTATTTACATGGAAACCCAAACATAGTTGCGTGGCAATAGATCTTGTATGTTTTAATTTGTTTATGTTTCTATCCCCAAGGGTTAGGTATTCAAGAGTTCTACAGATAAGGGTTTTCCCTATGTTATAGCTCTCTGATATACATGTGGGGTCCAACAGTAGTACTCGGCCCAATATCTTAGGGCACTAACTAAGGAGGACATACCATACCCTTAGCTGTACTACCTGACTACCCATGTAATAGAGAGTATCTTCCCGAGTGCTATTCTTGGTGACACTATAGCAGTCAGGCGGCTGATCGGTTTATCTAAAGAGGGATTCAGGTAATCTAGGCCAATCCATACACAAGTGTTGTCTGATGCACTACCACTCAAAGGGGTACCAACAGGGGTTACAAGGGTGGCCAACCGATTTGCACTTAATTACCACTTGTATTTCCTGCGTGTATAAATCCCTCAACCGTGGGTTTATGCACGTAACGATAGATCTATGTGTCTTAAAGACACCGGAATATGTATCTACCCTGAAAAAAAAATTAACCCACACTGTATGCCGAGGAAAGTGCTTTGATACCACTTGTAATATACTAGATATAAAATGTATGCAAAACATAAATAAAATGCTAGTAATGGTAGAATCAAAACAATATAACCATAACATTCACCACAATAACACTGAAATGATATAAGAATAACAAAAAAAATAGAACTTTGAATCTGAAAGCAATGTTCACGGGCCTCTTCGAGGGGACAACCTCCAGATGAGCATAGCTCTATTACAATAATATCCAAGCTAGGGTTCTCATACCCTCGACTCCTATTTATACTAAAAAGAAGCATCTAGAGGAAGATCCTTCTAGAAGCGTAAGCTTATATTAGGTCTTATTACATCCACCTTATTCTATTTTATTGAAAGGCCTTATTAATATTGACCTTTATTACATCTGAATATATTGTTCTACCTATGTGCGGGTTAGGACCCTATCATGATCTTGCTGGTGTCATGCTTCTAANCAGATGAGCATAGCTCTATTACAATAATATCCAAGCTAGGGTTCTCATACCCTCGACTCCTATTTATACTAAAAAGAAGCATCTAGAGGAAGATCCTTCTAGAAGCGTAAGCTTATATTAGGTCTTCTTACATCCACATTATTCTATTTTATTGAAAGGCCTTATTAATATTGACCTTTATTACATCTGAATATATTGTTCTACCTATGTGCGGGTTAGGACCCTATCATGATCTTGCTGGTGTCATGCTTCTAATAGAAACTCAGAACAAAATCAATGTTTAATTGTTTCTCTGGCTCCTTCAGCTTATAGTAATTCTAAACTTCAGCTGGAAGGAAAAACCCGATGCATTCGTCGTTGTGTTTTTTAATCAAACACCTATGTGCATCGGTATGATCAATAAGCCATTTCAAGAGTTCGATGCAGGGAAATAACGGAGTCCTGCTTGCCACCATGTGCAAATAAGCCTTGTGGAAATTCAGGAGAACTTCATCGTCAAGTCTTCTCGTATCAAGATCATTGTGCGGGGTATACTTGAGGGGTTCCTCTTTCTTGATTTTCTTAAACAATTCTTTCCAGCAAGGGAATACTGTCTTGGTCCCCATGTTCGCCTCTGTGTCTCCAAAGGTTGGGGGCTAGATGAAGGTCTTCTTGGTGACTGTCCTAATGATGGGCACTGGATTCAGAGCGAATTCTAATTGCCTTACAGTTGCTGGGGAGGAACCTTCTCCCGTCTCTGGTTCTTGTAGCTTTGGCGCTCTGGGGGATTTCCTAGTGGTGGGTTTCTTTGGAGGCATTATTTTTGCAACTAAAAACAAACCTTTAAACATGTGTAAAGAGTGGCAATGGATGAAAACATATGAAATGAAGCATAGAACACCACAAGGTGATACATACCTATAATGCTTGCCAAAATTGTTGTTTAATACTCACTGGACCTTGGAAGCCTGCTCCAGATTGCTAGCCTTGCTATTCTGGGTGCTCCAAACTTCTTGGCACATAGAATAGGTTCATACACAATGACTCAAAAGAATATAATGGTTAGATCCTATTAGTCGTATCGACCTGTTAATACAAGTAATGAATGCAATTCAAAACAACCTACCGCTGGATCTCTGCAAATAAATTCTAACTCGGTTGACGGAGGAGGCGCAGAGGGAGATGCATTGTATCACCAGGCTTAAACAGTCCTTTTTATTTGTGCATGAAACAACAACTAATGCACGATCCAGGAATTAATTAACATTTTTAATGTGTCGCACCTAACATATCTTAGGGCTAAACATCCCATCACGTCATGTTTCTCAGTGGACAGATCGAGGATCGGTGATATCCTTCTGTATTTTTCATTGGTGCCCTCCCGAGACAACCCCTATGCCAACGGTTTTCATTACATGATGTCGATAATGCATAAATGACTCGAGGTACATGTGGATCTCGAGAGATAGTAACGACTTTAGGGAAAACCAGATCGCGTGTTTAACTATTTAGGCAACAATACGTGACACTTGAGGATAGATAGCTCGACCGTACATCTCAGACAGGATCGGGTTTGTTATCAAAACACTTGTATATTAAAAGACAAAATCTTGGAACACCTGATGCTGAAAGGTGTCGGGGCTCGGCGATCAGGGAAAGTTCAAGCATGTGATTTCTTTAGGGGTTATCATCTTCATAAATCCTCGACGTTGAAAACATTTCGGAAGTTGATGAGTGGTGATATCATTCCTTTACTTGTGCGATGCTTACTCTTTTTGTTTCTTCCCAATACCGATGAAGACCGGTCATCGACGATAATCTTGCATTAGCGCCTGCCACATAATAGACTCTCATGTGTCAACGTCAATGAAGATCGAGGATCGGCTACTTTGGTCTTCTAGATCATTTTCCGTCACCTCTAATCCTTCCTAATGCCGAATTTCCTAAGCGTGTTGAGGAAATGTTTTGATGGTCGATTCCTTAAGTAAATGTTAGTCCCTTTTAAAGTAAGATGAAACTCACATGCTCAAGCAGATTTTATATGACTCAACATGAAAACACAAAATGATCAGAATAGGCAACAGTTTCTTACTGAAGCACAATCAGACAGTGTGAAATATCAAGTGGTAACCAAAAAATAAAAAACTGACATTGACCTTTTTAGGGTGTGTTGAGTGCTCAACAAATGGTGATTCAGTGGGCAAAAGTAGAATCTCTATTCCTCCTCCAAGGATCGACTGATACGGAAGTTGATGGAGAAATTTGACTGGTTTAAAATCAAAACTTCTTTACCTTTGCATTTGGATTTCTTCGGTTGATGCTTCTGGGTCTGCCTATGGGGTTTTAACCCTTTTCCTCCTTCATTTCCTTTGACCCTGACTCATGCCCCCTTTTTTACGAAAGTTTTAGCAAAGCACTCACTGGCATGAAGCCTTTAGTTACCTCTACTCACTTTCTTTGGTGTCGCTCCACTTCCAGTGAGCATCCATAGCCCTGACGGAGATATCTACATATGCTCTCCCACTTTTCACCCTTTTGATAATATCAATTTTATATTAGCGTGATGCCCTGAGTGAGCGGGAGGGGATGATGTTTATTTATTTTGCAAGGTGAGAAGATTAAAGTAGATCCTTTGCTAACTTTGTCTTCTGGTTTCAGGTAGTCCTTTCCATCTTTCCTTCTTTCCCTTAAGGTCTTACCAAACCACCAAGCATACACTTTTGACATTTCTTAAGAGCTCTTCATTTGGTGAGGTTTAGATAGAGGACTCCTTAGAGCAGCCACAGATTCTCCTATACTTCTTGTGTTTGTAAGTGAGCGATGGGTTAGGAACAGAGTTTTCTATGTCACATGTTTTGAGATCAACCATTGTTCTGCTAAACACAACTTTCAAAAGCCCAGAAATCTAGATAGCAAAAGAAAAAAAACAATTTGGCAATCGTGAAAACATTTAGACAAAACATAAAACACTCAAACTTTTTTTTTTTATTGGAAGTATTGTTTTAGGGCTTGGCCATTGATTGGGAGGGCATCAGGTTTCCCCCCTCAGATTCTGAAACCGATAAAGGCCTACCCCAATATTCTCAGCCACCTAGAAAGCTCTGAGCCATAGATTATGAAACTTAGAATGCTTCCCTTTTGGTTCATTTTCCCTATCCCATTTCAGGACTAAGTCTCCTACTTCAAAGTTCTTTTCTTTAGCCTTATGCTTATTGAACCATATTTTCACTATATTTTGGTGAGCTAGGAACTTTGAATTAGCCTTTTCTCTCTCTTCTTCCAACATGAGCAGAGTGTTGATTCTTTGTTGTATGGTCGATGAAGTTTCCTCGCTAGAATCTTGGGCTAATTGAAGAGATGGAAGATAGAGCCCATTTGGGAGGATGACTTCTTTCTCGTAGACCAAAAATTATAGGGAATTCCCTATAGCTTCCTTGGGTGTGACTCTATCGTCCCACAGAGCGTTATCGAGTAGGTTATGCCAATTCCTTTGGTTATCTGCAACCGTCCTTTTTAATATCCTCACTAGGTTCTTGTTAGTTGATTATGCCATATCGTTTCCCTGGGGATAATAATTTGCAGAGTACTTAATTATGATTCCTTTGTCCAGAGAAAATTCCTTCAATATGATGAAAGAAAAATAAGTTTCATTATCAAAGACCAGGACAAAAGGGACACCAAACCTTGTGATTAGTTGTTTTTCTATGAATTGGATTACTACCTTCTCATTTACATGGGTCAGAGGAATGGCCTCTGCCCATTTCGTGAAATAGTCGGTGGCAGTAAGAATGTACTTGTGTAGTTTTGAAGAGCTCGGTGTAATTTATCCTATGATATGCAACTCCCATTGCTCAAAATGCCTAGATACAGTCACAGGTTGGAGTGGGACTACTTCTCTCTTCTCTTTCCCAACGCTCATTTGACAAGTGTTATAGTTTCTAGCATAGGCGTGAGAGTTTTTGAACAAGGTGGGCCAATAATAGTCGGCTCTCGGGATATTATGAGCAGTGGTGTTTCCTGCGAAATGTCCCCCGGTAGGGCCATCATGGAGCTCGTTCAACACTTTTTCTGTGTCTTCACGTTCAAGACATCTTATTAGTAGCCCATCATAATTAGTCTGGAAGTGTACCGAACTTATAAGGTGATATTGTGTAGATTTTAACCTGAGAGATCTCCTTTCCCTAGGGCTGATATTTTCCGGACAAGTCCCATGGTGTAGGAGATAAGTTAAATCCTTATACCAAGATGCCTATCCTAGGGAGATGTATGATACTTCGCCACACCATAGTGTCATTTCATTCTCCCATTCAAAATCTTCATTTACTTGGTCCTGGGCTTCGGCTGCAAGTTTGCACAATCCTTTCCCTTTTACTAGTTTGGCAGGTCTTATATCTAGATCAAATTATTGGACTACTACCATCCAGTTCCCTCTTCTTTCCCCCATTTCTTGTTGGGTGAACAAGGATTGAATTGCTGGATGTGGCACAATTACCTTGGTGTGGTTCTTGAGAATGTAAGACCTAAAGTTTTTTACTACCTTATATACGGCATAGGCTTGTTTGTCTATAACAATATAATTGAGCTC
>JASDQU010010246.1:91694-114447 GCA_032191745.1 Picea mariana
ACACCAAACTCAAAGGAATTTTGCTCGACTATGAGCTACTTATGATCTAAGTGAAATGCAAAAACCTTACGAAAAAAAATAATTTTCCCTAGCTAATGATGCAGAAACACACTCTTTAACCAAAGAAGAAAATGAAAAGAGATTTTTTTTATTTAGGTGCTAGTAAAGAAAAAAAGGGAAAATGCCGACAAGAAAAAACCAAGATAAACAATTATGTATTAAAGTGCAGATCACAAAGAATCGGATTGAATAATTACACAAAGGCAATTGAATAAACAATGACTCTCACGCTTGTCTAAAAACCATAAAAAAAAAAAAATTTATTTTTATTTTTCTGTCAACTATTAATTGAGAAAAAGCAGGCTAAGGGTAAGATGAATCATAAGCTACTGACGGTTTAAACATAGATTCAAACAATTGAGAGGAATACTTATTATCAAAGGAGGGGATGACTGCCCCACCTGAACAAAAAGTAGCCTGTACAGGCACGCAACTGTCACTCAAACAACACGTGTGCAAACGCGTGCTGAACAGAGACAGAGAGCGTGTACACGCGGGCTAACCTTGTATAGGCCGTGTGTATATCTAAATTCTAAGGAAAAATATGAAAACAGGCAGTCCAGACCAGGAAGAGGCCTTTGGTATTGATAACTAGGATCCCTTGAAGGCTTGGATGCTCTTTCTAACAGAAAAGACAAATAATGCAAGAAATAATAAGGCAAAAAAAAGAAATCTAAAGTAGGACTGTGAACTAGCAAGACTCAGACAAGATTCCAGAAAACCCCCTGAGAATGTGTAATTCTGACAGGGAAGAGGAGGACTGCCTCTAAGGTTCTCTGAACTCCTACACGCTATTTCTATCTCTACAACTAGCGTTCACACACGGGCTCTCAGAGGATAGAGCGTGGGTACACGCGTGCAGGCCTTCTGCAGGCCATGTGTACCTCTGTGTGTCCCAAAAAATATAGTCAAACAAAAGTCAGGGAAAGCTGGTATGGAAAACCAGACTCCCTGCTAGCTCAGACCTTACACAAGTGCAAAGAAAAGACAGGCAAAGAAAAAACAGAAAGCCTAGTCTTTAAACTACCCAAAAACTTAAATAAATCCAGGAAGCCTAAAGAGTATTCTCTCCAATATGGTCGCCAATTCTGTTGTTGGGAAAAACACCCTACAGACTAGCAAATTAGGCCCCTACTTTGCATGCAGATTTGACCGAATAGAAACAACTTTTTTACCTACATCCCAAGATTTAAACCCCTTTTCATAGTAAATGCATGGAAAAGGACCACCTACCTTATTACCGGCATTTAATGTAGATCCTTCGTTTTGCTTGACTACTTGTTTACGCTACTCCTTCCAAAGATGACCTGCACTCGAGACAAACAATAACTATGCATGCATGCTACTTCTATACTCAAGGGTTATAAATCAAGCATAAATTAATCAAAGCATAGACAATTCATGAATTGGGATGAGAAAAGCATTCTTTTTATTACTGAAAGTGAATCAACTTACAAAAGCTGAGACCAACCACCATTCCTTGAACCTGATCATGGGCTCCTCTTCTTCTGTCCTTCAACTGCTTTGCGTTAAATCTCCTTTGGCATGAGGAAAGGATAAAGGGTTGGGACAATGGATTACGTAAATGGGCAGAGTTTCTTCGCTATATTTTTTCCTCCTCCAAATGGTACCCCTACCCCTTCTTTTATAGGCTAGAAGGAGCTAGGGTTTTGGACGAACCCTTGTCCATGCATGGCCGAGAGTTTCAGTTAACTAACCCATAGCTTTTTGTTCCATCGACAACTTTCCTTTTTTCGTGCTTTGTTAGGTACACGCGGGCTGTTGTGAGTCAGACAGCATGTACACGCGTGTAGTAATGGGTTAGGGCGTGTGGGCCTTAACACAAGAGGGTTTTCAAAGAGTTTTTTAGCAGAGTTTTGGCAAAGAAGGGATATGAGTTGGCCTGATGCTAGGTAAGCATATGTGGTGCAATTTAGGGTTATAATAGTTTTGGTCCCAAAAATATTTTACTAAATGAGGTGAGGAGAATTTTCCTCTACCCACTCCCTAAACTACCATTTGACCTTGCATGGAAGTTGTCCTTTCAATCCTATTTGCTAGATTTCATGCTAACCAAATATAGTAGTTCTAGGATTCTTCTACAAAATTGTATCTCATACCAAATTTAATTGAGATTATGGTCCTAATTCCTATATGGTAGGTAGGAACTACTACTTAGTTTCCTAATCCAACATGAAAGGCTCATAAAGTTTTCCACATTCACTACTGAGTAAATGCACATTTATAAAGGTAGACTAAGTTTATAGGAATTATCACCCACCTTTTCCAATACTTCAAAAACACCATATTGCAAAGCCTTGATCTTATTTCCAAGACACGATACCCTTTCTTTATGATCAAACTCTATCTCACACCTTGAATTTTTTCTCAGTTATGTGTTGATCATGTTAGGCCTTGTGCTTTTCTTATGAATTTTTAAATGTCTCTTGTACTTGCAAAGGGGTTTCCTAATATTTTCAACAACTATTTTTTTCTTTCAGTTCATATCATGTGATGTATTCCCCCATTCCTCCTTTCTATCCATATAAAACATCCAAGGGTGAAGGTGACAAATACCCAAAGCAAGTTTCAAAATGGGAGTTACCCATAGAAGTTTGGACTGCTCTATGGTAAGAGTGTTGAATATAGATCAAATTTTCATCCTAGGTATTTAGATGATTTTGATTGCAACCCCTCAAAATATGAACCAATGTCCTATTGAATACTTTTGTCTATCCATATGTTTATGGATGGAAAATTGTAGATCTCTTCAACTTGATATTCATCTTCTCCCAAAGTGTAGCCCAAAAGGCATAGATAAATATGGTATCCCTATCTGAGATGATGCTCCTTGGTATCCTAAAGTGCACCTATAAACTTCCACAAATATATAGTCATGTCCCTTCATCGTTGTGGGTGAACCATTAAAAAAATTCATGGAGATGTTATCCTAGGGTCTAGTGGGTATAGGTAACGGATGGTATAAACCTTTCTTTCAATTACTAGACTTGATGGTACAACAAAGTATGCATCCTCTAATAAACCAAGCTACATCTTCTTTCATTCTAGGCCAATACACATACCTTTTTATTTTGGAAACTATCTTCCTAATGCAACAACTTCATGAAATGTTGGAGGTGTGATCCTCTATAATAAGATACAATCTTTCAACTTTAGTGATACAGATCTTGTACAACTTGTAGAGAAACTCGTTATGAATATGATAGTTATCCTTACCATCACCTTCTTTTACACGAATCTGTCTCGATATATGTTGAAACACATCTTTAAAATCCTCATCTTTTATGTATGCCTCTTTGTATGCATTATGGGTAAAATTCCCCATGTGCATAAGAGTTCCCAAAGTTGTAATCTTATATGTGGGTGGCCTTGAAAACATTTTTTCCAACTTGTTAGTGTTTCCCTTTTTATATTTCATGACTAGATGAAACTGCTACAAAATCCCCATCTACTTGTAGTGTCTGGTTTGTTCAAGCTTATTTTGGGCTTCCAAATATTGTAGTGTTTGGTGATTGATGTGGATAATGGTTTCCTTTCCCATTAAATGATGCTTCCACTTGTTAAAAGATTGAACCAAGGCATAGCGTTCCTTATCATATGTAGGGTAGTTTAGGACTCCACCATGAAACATTTAAGAATGATAACATAATAGCTTACCTCCCTACATCAATACCACTCCCATAACATATCCACTTGCATGCATACCCACTTTGAAAGGATTATTTAAGTTAGGAAATGTAAGAACTGGTTCTTAGTTTATGTTTCATTTCAGCTCAACAAAATATTTGTGCTCTGTTGAGGAAAATATATGAAATGATCTTACTCAAGCATTTTCAGATTCTTCTTAGCTAAATAAAAATAGACGATAATGTATCCCTATGTTTATAGCCATCAAAAATATTATCCTAACTCACAAGTATTGATTACAAGTGTTTAGGCTAGTCTTTTTATAAATAAAAGCTTGTTGGAAAATTCATTATTTATATGATTTTATGAATATAACAGTTTCTGAAATAGAAGTAGAGACAAAAGTAAAGACACCAAGATGATAATCAAGACAGATGAGACACAAAGAAATCCTTTATTTCATTCAAATTCATAAAAGAGTCATTCTCTTTACAAAATTTCATGAATAAGTTTTGGACCAAAGTCAAACTTAGACGTCCCTGATGAAACATAGAAAGGACCTCTGACAGAAAATCAAAAAATGAAATCGAAAATTTGGATCAACTTGCCACAGATTGCTTCCCACTCGAATATGCACAATAGGCTTTCTCAGTCATCAAAACTAATTCACAAACAGACAAGTCTACACAGACTATCATAGATAGATCAACACCTTTAAAAAACAAGTGTCTGAATGATGTAATTCAGCCTTGAATCTTGTTGTCTACAATAAGACCCTTCTATCATAAAAAAAATTAGGCTTATGATCAATTAAGGAATGAATGAAAACTGAACTATCTCAACACAAACTCAAAGAGAAAACCTTAGTATGATTCTCCTTCTCTCCTCCTCTTGTTCCTCCCTTTCCTTTTGCCTTTAAGAAAATTAGAATTGGTTGAAGTAGTTGAACTACCTCATTAGTTAAGTTAACTAAAAACTCAACCAACTTTTTAGTTATGGGGAAAAGTAATAAATCATAATAAGGGTTTTAAATAAATAATAACTAGTAGGTGGGAACCCTTGTGACTCCCATTTAGCTCTTAACAATCATAACATAACTAGTTAATTAAACAATAACATCTCTCCTTGTGACTCCCATCACCACATGCATGTTTGACAATTTATCGCATTGATACTTGACATTATTTTCAAAAATAAATTACTCATATATCCAAAAAAAACATGTTGTCCAAAACTTCTGATGTCAACTGTCATCAACAATAAATAAAATAAAACTCAAAATCCATATTTTCCACTCTAAGATGCAATCTTTCCCTTGTTGCTGCTGTCACATGAGAACAATCGCCCATCAAATGCATCCAGGAGGACATAGATTTATCAAATCCATTCGAGGGAGAGGAAGGGGTAGCAGTGGCTTTTCCTTTGTCAGGGGCATGGTGGGCCTCGATTTTCAATCTTTTTCTAGCATGGGAGAACTGCACTAGTGAGTGGGAAGGGGAAGATTGGACAATATGATTGTTAGGAGGGGGAGCAGGTAAAGACAAATTGGGCCACCCATGATGTTGGGTGAATTTCGGGTGGAAAATCTCTTGCCATCTATCATTTTCGGGAACCTCGGGTTGCAATGAGACATGAGGGGGCACGAGAATATGAGAGGATTGTGGAACTTGGAAGGGAGGCCTTTCAGGCCTCGATTGGACCACTCCTTGCCCAATCCAATTGAAAAACCTAGCCTGAAACAACTGGCCTAACTCTTGCGAGTCAACATCAAAGTGTATGGAGAATCTTGGCCTTCTTAGGCCTCAGTTCCAATTACCTCTCCCTCGGTTGCCTCTTCCATGGCTACCTCAGCTGAAAAAGATCATTCCTACATGCATTATTGATTAGCAAATATTTCCTTTAACAACCATACATGACAACACCTTTAAAAATATGAAATAGATTTTGGCTCAACAACATATCAAACTCATGCAATCCAATCCATACGAATTGTTTAACTGTTGTCGATGAGTAGGGGGTGAACAAAAGGTCCTAGGATATGTGAGGGGTTTTTATTGAGTGAAAAATGATAATATGAGGGGGAAAAGAATCCTAGTTAATACTCACAGAAAACACACAAACAACTGTAATGTAAACCAAGGAACATGTCACTGTAATCCATCCAAGAAACTGTGATTTCAAACTGTTGCAATACATAATTCTCTTAACTGTAATTAAATTTTAGGAACAGGGAGTGAAAAATGGATATGGGAAGGCGAGGGGGATTGTAATTAGAGAAAATTGAAATAATGGTAGGGGAAGAGAGAAGATACTATTCATAAAATTAATTAAGTAATCAATAAAACCATTCTATATCAAACACAAAAGATCTAATACCAACCAAATAATCATTGTGATCAATTAAACAACTACTGTGTAAAATTCAATCAAGTCTATGTATTAACTTTCTCACTGTTCATAATCAAATATTTAACACAATTTCATCAAAACAAGACAATATGCCTTCCACAACAACCCGTAGAAAAGTTTTGTTTCTTTCCAATTGTCCATTAATATCTTAAAACAATTTCCAAATGAACACACAACCGCTTATTTCATCTCTGTTCAGCATAAAAAATCAACCATTGTCCATGAATTATTTTCTTAATCAAACACAGACACAAAAAGCATGCTCGATTTCATCCCTCAATTCTATTTGATAATTAAATTGTAATGAGACCATACTGTCACAGAACCCGTGCCTATCTCTGCTACAATGCATGATCTTCACCAAACATACATAGTGGACGGCCAAACACAATTATCAATATAATAATCCCGACTTTCCATTTAAACACATAGTAACAACAATCACCATTTCAACTCATACGAAGTTTTAGGATGCACAAACCATTCGACAAAATGCAAGAGCATTTATGTGACTGTACATGTTTAATTACTCCAAATCTAAACATCAAACGATGTTGGGCAATCAATATAATACAAGGAGGCATCAACAGTATGCCCAATCCCATTTCTTAAATCAATCAAATTGCAACAAAACCATACTGTTTAAAAATCTATGCTCATCTCTGATGGTGCAATCAAACAATGTCCATAACATATACAGTGGATAGTCAAACACAACTATCACGATTGCAATATTTCCATTTGGAAATTAAAACACAGAGCAACAACAACCCTTATTTCAATCAATATCTTGTTGTAGGAAACACACAACCCAACGCACAAGAAAAGAGGCATATTCCTAGTCAACCATAAAACCATGCCAAACTATCGAATCAATTTCCATAATAAAAGAACACAGTGACTGTAACCAATAAAAAAAACCACTGTCAATGCTATTAATCAGGGACAACCAATAATTAACCACTGTCGACGATACTCCACCAAATCATAACAGTTGACCATGCGTCCGACCGAAAACAACTAGTTCATTTAACAAAATCGGGATTAAAATAATCAAGGTTGGACCCTGAATAACCAACACAGGGAGGTTGGAACCAACCATCAACAACAGGTGAGAACCTTCAGAACAACAGTGGACCCACAAACCATATCACCCATAGATTTGCAATACAAGGAAAGAATTCAACAGGCAAGAGAGATTATGAACAGGGGAGCAGAGGTCCCCCACGTGCTAATAAATAAAACCAGAACACGCAGGGCATAACCCTTGTGGTTTTCCCCAATCAACCCAGGTAACACTGTTACATAAACAAAGCCATGAAATAGAAATCAACCTCAAAAAAATCCCATTGGCATCATAGCCATCAACCAAATACACAGACACCAATAGTATAATGAGCCCATACCCAGGTGAAACGATACACAATGACACCAGGCGGTTCAAGATCAAACCCAACAACTCATAACATCAATGTGACCGAGTGGGGTGACAATAACTATGAGAGGACAGTTGGCCAAGTCTGGACCAAGTGGACCCTATAAGAAAAACTTAGTAAGGATGACAGAGAGCCTCCATGGCTTTTAGTACTCAGAATAATCAATAAAACTGTTACTTCAACCATCATTTTTTATTTGCAATGAAAACTACACAACCAATCTATTCCAGAGAGATAACACAATTTACATAGTTTCTAGTCTCGAGAAAAGCACATACCCATACATCATCGAGCCAATATCTATTTCATAACCAAAGTGGGTTCATGGATGGCGAAAAGACATACTTGTAACCAAGGAAACCTTAAAAATGCGAGCTTGTCCGAGCGGTTCTTCCTCTGCATGAAAACCAGAGCTTAGCCACAATGAAACACAATTTAACAATATCTGAGCTAGGGTGACGACTAGTGGAAGGGGTATGGAGTGATGTGCAATAAATTCACATCGCCTCCATCCTCCAATCATTCAATTCCTTAGTACACGCCAACCATCCATCCATTAATCCACTTAATTAATCCATGCATCGAACTTAGAATCCATCACTTGTCAAATGCGCCACCCCATACCACATTTAACCATTTCCAACTAAACCATAGTGCATATAACTCAATAAATCATATATCCATTAACCCCATTAGCTAGGACTAACAACAATCCCTTAAATCCAGTGCATATAATGTAGAATAGCATAGCATAGTTTTAATTCCTTGCTTAGGTTTTTCTCCATATTTCTTTTATCCTTATTCATGACTAATACATGTTTCGTGAAGGTCTAACATGTAATAGATCATGGCGCAATAAAAATAACAGTTCACATAAGCCTTCATGACATGGATATTAGAGTTTAAAGTAAAGACACTCACACATAATATGAATTTCCCATCACCCATTTGTTGCGAATAGAACCAACATTTGAACATCAATCATACTGAAACCTGTAATCAGTTTCTAACAACAACATACAAGAACTAGATCTGATCCTCCAATCTACAAGGGGGTCCCACCTACTAGTATTATAGATATATCGTTAGATTATAATAATAGGCTTTAACAATACTTTGCTGGCATAAAACCTCATTGTAATTTTAATTGTCAACAAAATGGCGACTCCACAGGGAAATTTGTTTTTAATAGATTTAGAACTCAAAACTCATGGTTTCGCAGACCAAGAACAACAGGTCAAGGAGATATAACCATGAAGATTATGAAACAGGGGGAAATGAGCGGATTTAATGGAAAGATGACCGGGAATTTGGGAATAACTCATGAATAATGTTAAGTTTGAGGGCTTTTACCACTGTGTGCATAATTGTTCAACCAGAACCCAATCTTTTCTTCAAGGAGAAAAATTATGGACTTGCTCTCTTAAATTATCAAATGGATGAAGAAAAGGAAAGCATAAGCGAGAGATAACCATTTTTTTTTTTTAGACAGCAGTGAAAGCACATAGAAAACTCAAGTGGCTTCAGGGAAACCTCGTAACAGCTGTGTAAGCTTGGTTGTTATTGACTAATACCATCTTGCAGGAGTGTCACTATGGAAAAAATGATCCAACAACTTATTCTTGACCAAAATCAATTAAAAGATAAAAAAACAATGAAAATCATAACAAAATTAAAATTGCAGAATTTAAAACAACAGAGATAAAATGCCAGAAATGTAAAAGCAACATGAAATTGTTAAAAATAGAAAGAGGAAATCAAACTAGCGTAAGCAAAAATAAAATACAGTGGAAAAATGAAAACATAGCTAGACTACTAATATACAAAAAATCCAAACAATTTTAGAACTTTTTAGGTTGGTCCGATGTAATGTTTCAAGTGAGACCCGTTAGTGTCGTAGAGAAACAATTTCTCCTATAAATCCTTTAGAATGTAAGAGTTAGTATCCAGAACCAAAGCAATTTTTAAGTGACCCAGAAATAACACTTGAAACTCTGAGGTAATTAACAACCCTTTAACATATATAATTACATCATCAAGATAGATATGAATACTAATCAATTCACCAAGAGTTATTTGTATAGGTCTTTTGAAAGTGGTACTTGCGTCATGTAATCCAGGAAGCATACGTTCATAAGTCACGGTACCCCAATCAGTGATAAGAGTGGTTTTGTGAGCATCTACACAATTTCTCTCATCCTTAGGGAAGACCTGCCAAGATTCTATATTTTCGGGGATATGTGGGCGATATAGATATTGGAAAGTACGATCAGGTCTTTGAGGAAAAAGTTTTCGATTAGGAGAGGCTGCAAAAACAACTAACCGATAATCAATTGAGTTCAATTCTCTCTTGACATGAGTGATTTTGAAAGATATAAGAGGTTTGAGATAAGAACCCAAATAGTTTGGGTATATCATTTCATCAACTTGTTGTTAGGGGAGTAAATCTTACGTACAAGGTTCACAACAAGATCGGAATCCCCAAAGACTGAAAGGTGACCACAACCAAGATTATAGGCGTTTTCAATGCCTACTAATAAAGCTTCGAATTCAATGACATTGTTGGTGAAATCAAACTCCAACCTATAAGAAAAGTTATGAATTTTCCCTACAAGAGAAATCAAGACAATGCTAGCTCCACTTCCTTCATTTCAACATGAACCGTCAAAGTGCATGTGCCACATACAATCATCTAAATCAATTTGTTCCAAGGGAATGTTATCCTCCTCAACACATATGGAATACACTCTTAGTTCTTCTTCTATATAGTTCACATTAGGTTGTGGGACACTCTGTTTGTAAGTTGAAATCCTTCCCTCTCTAAGGAATATAATATTTTTACCATTTCAAGGAACAAATAAATGTGTCTCGTCGAGTGAGAGGTATCCACCCGTTAAAGCTTGCCAATCTCTTCCCAAGACGATTGAGTAATTTCTTACTGGCATATCAATTACCTGAATGCTAATGGTTTTCCTTATTTCAGGGTGTGCACACAAAACTAAGGTCACAATTATAATCTGACCTATCGTTGTTTGTTGTAGACTATTATAGGAGAGCATGCTTCTAGCGTTTTCTTTTGTACAAGATAAGCCTCGCTCTTCCATAATAATATTCGACATCACACTTGGGCCCGAACCACCATCAATGAGGAAACAATGGGAAATCTTAACCATGATCTTTAAAGAAATATAAAAAGGGGGATTTTTTACAGGGTACCTAAAGTTATGCACACCTACCTTATTTACAGATGAGTCCTCTTCGTTCACCTCTTCAGAGAGGTTGGCTACAACAAAAGATTTTCCTTCCATGAATTTTTTCAGATGCCTCTGTTGTTCGAGGACAACAACCATGTCCATAAGGGTTGCATCTGCTTTGATGTTGGCCAACTGATTTAGGATATTAAATTTGGAAGAGGGGAGAGGGGAGGTATTTACTTGACTGTCAGTAACTTTAGGAATTTGAACAATAGAAGTGGGTGAAGATGAGCTCGGGCTAGAAGAATTATGGGGAGGATCAAACTTGCCTTTGGGAGCATAGGACTTGTTCCTATTATTGATGGTCATGACATCTTCTGGCTCTACAAAATATAGGACAATGATGGTAGTTTCTAGTCTTTTACCAAAGATCTTATCTATGGCACTCTTCCTTACCTCACATGTGGCTTCCTCCTGGTGTTCCTCAAAAAATTTACACCAACTTCGAGGCAAGATAGCCTTAGGATGAAAATCGGTTTCAATTGGGATTCTAAAGTGGGGTGCAGAAGAGGATGAATCTCTAGGGGTGAGAAGGGAGGAAGTTCCCTTTCACTCGTATGCTATCATGTGATTATTCATATCTTGTACTAGATGTAAGAGGGAAGACATATCTGTCTATTTAACCGACTCTCCCTGGGGAAGACCTATTCTTTCAAGTTGTTCTTCATATTCTAAACAAGTATGAAGAGTAGAACCGAGACTATCAATTTACTTTTCCTCAAGCCTATGACGGTAGGGGGAAGGTAACGCATTGTAGTAATGCATGAAAGTGGCTTGGTTATGAGGTCAAATGAGTTCAGGGATTTGATTGTATAACTTAGTTAAACACAAGTTGAAGGACTTGATGGTGTCACCATCCATATAGAAGATGTTATTGTATTCCCGTAACTTCTCGGTTGGGATTTTGGATTGACCATAAGTGGATTTGAAACAATAGATTAAATCCTCCCAAGTAAGCAAAATCTTAGGAGAAAGGTCAAAGAAATCATCCGTGGCCTTTCCTTCCAAGGAATTGACGAATAAGTGCATGCAAGTATCATTTTCATTGGCTCCTATATTGTGACAGGAATTAGAAAATGCCACCAGGTTTTCATTTGTAGTGATAATGTTATTTCCTGAAAACCTGGGAAGATGTTCTTTGAACTTAGGAAGTGGACAAGTAGAAGGTGCTAGGTTAAGAGGAGAGGACACATGCCATGGTGTGGTTGTAACATCTTCTTCAAACTGAAAAAGCCCATACTTTTTAATGACTTTGATGGGATTTGTGGTAGATTGGATAGGGATATGGTGGCTATATAATCTACCAATCACTAACGAAGATGAATACTGAGAAGAGGAAGAACTTCCGGTGCCACCAGATCCACCACTAGATGCCATCTTGTGGATGATAGGTGAGGGGGAGAAAGACGAATTGGAAGAATCAGACAAAGTTCTCCTTAGAGAATTTTGTTAGGTTGACAACACAACATTTCTTCTTCCTATTTCATCAATAGGATTAGTTTCAGGTGATAATACTCTTCTTCTTCTATAAAGATGAGAGTCTAAGGACATGAAAGAAAGGCCAAAACTGAAGGAATAAGAACGTTACTGCTAATTTCTAGGATTTCTACGTCTAGCTTCCTGACATTCTTAGGCACTAATATCTTGCTCAATTTATACCCATGAATGATTAAGCTCAGCATGATTATTGGCAGTGTCTAAAATGACATTTAAACAAATTCAAAGCAATGTTGGTCTGGTCTTGAAGACTGGTCTCAATATTGGGTTGCCTTGCAACATGCACGGTCATTAAGAAATAAAATAGTCAAAGAATCAATATCAGAAAAATAGATGTATTCGATGCTAATAAAGAATAAAAAAATTAACCAGAGAGATATCGAAGATCTCCCCAGTATGGTCGCCAAATAAAAGTCAAGGAAAAGATATGAAATGATTTACTCAAGCATTTTCATATTCTACTTGGCTAAAGAAAAATAGACGGGAATGTCACCTTATGTTTATAGCCATCAAAAATAATATCCTAACTCACAAGTATCGATTACAAGTGCTTAGGATAGTCTTTTTATAAATAGAAGCTTTCTGGAAAATTCATTATTTATATGATTTTCTGAATATAACAGTTGCTAAAATAAAAATAGAGATAGAAGTAAAGACACCAAGATGATAATCAAGACAGGTGAGACATAAAACAATCCTTTATTTCATTCCAATACATCAAAGAGTCATTCATTTTACAAAATTTCTTGAAGAATTTTTGGACCAAAGTCAAACTTAGACGTCCCCGATGAAACATAGAAAAGGACCTCTAACAGAAAATAAAAAACTAAACCCTAAAATATGGATCAGCTTGCCACAGATTGCTGCCCACTTGAATCTGCACTATAGCCTTTATCAATCATGAAAAATAATTCACAAATAGACAAGTCTACACAGACTATCAAAGATAGATCAACACCTTTGGAAAACAAGTGTCTGAGTGATGTAATTCAACCTTGAATCTTGGTGTCTACAATAAGACCCTTCTATCATAAAAAAGAATTATGCTTATGATCAATTAAGGAATGAATGAAAACTGAAATATCTCAACACAATCTCAAAGAGAAAACCTTAGTATACTTCTCCTTCTCTCCTCTTCTTCTTCCTCCCTTTCCTTTTTCCTTTAATAAAATTAGATTTGGTTGAAGTAGTTGAACTCCCTCATTAGTTAACTAAAAACTCAACCAACTTTTTAGTTAGGAGGAAAGTAATAAATCATAATAATGGTTTTAAATAAGTAATAACTAGTAGGTGGGACCCCTTGCGACTCCCATTTGGATCTTAACATTCATAACATAACTAGTTAATTAAACAAGAACATATCTCCTTGTGACTCTTGTTGTTCCTGAGATTACAGTAGTAGTAGTAGTAGTAGTAGTACTAAATTGAAACCACTCACTTATCAAGGAATGACATAAAGAAAGCTAGAGATACGAGATACATGAGAAACACATAACTCAAACTACACAAAGGTTGGAATCTCTGTCTGCACTTGTATTAATTCTCACAAAAGGAGAGTTTTCTCTATTACATCCAACAAGAAGCAACCTGTGTCAAGTCTTCAAACTATGCATTTATAAAAAATGATCTCAACCCTAAGCGGTTGGAATTCTCATAATTCAAAAAGAAGTAAATATTACAATATGTAAAACTTGAAGAGTTTCATTTTCATCTCCTATGTCTCTTCGCCTGATGGCAGAGACATTTCTTCTTCTTGTCCTCTAGCTCAGAAAGAAATGGCCTCTAATCATGACCTGTATAAATGGTATGCACACGTTGTCTCATTTATTTCCATATGTGATGGCTTTCCCTTGTTCGATACACTGAACACATCTGCCTATGAACTAAACCACTAACCTGTAAGGTTTTGTTATGTCATTCACCTCAAAATTATATAGCTTCTTTTCTATATGAGGCAACCTATCCTACATTTTCTTTTCTTCCAAAGATATAGCCTGTAGTTGTAAACTAGGATTGACTATCCACTTATTAATCTGGATAAGGTCATTTTGTTTCAATTGTTGGATTGTCATATGGGATTCTTCCATGCTTGTCTTGGAATTAAGTTGATTTTTTTCTATATCAAATTTCCCCAGGGCCTCAGAGATACTATCCCATTCAATGTCCAATGACTCTTTATCGAGTGAAGACAATGTTTCTTCGCAATATTTCTTTAGTTCCCTGGATAATCTTTTTCTTTCAACCAGATTCGCCTCCCAGGTCTTCAGTATTATGTCACCTTGGGTTTGCTCGGAAAGAGACAATCGAGAGGCCCTTGCTACTTCATCCCTTGCTGATATTAAAACAACCTCCTAGAATGTAACTCGAGCCATATTGGTCTCTCTCTCCTTAATATAAATGTTATTTAGAGAATGGTATGCCACCCGATAACATCTTTGAACAACTTGTACTTCAGTAAAAAGGTTTTGCTGGGCTGATTCTATATTTTTGTGCACCTCCAAGGCCCGAGCTTGGAGAACCACCATATTCACTGTCATTTTCTCAACCAAGTATATTTTAGCTTGCAGTTGTTTGACCAAATCTCCCTATTGAATGACCAATTCTCTGTTAGTTTATGAATTTTTATGCATTTCATCAAGACTGGTTTTGAGTTTTTGAATTTCCTATCTGTCACAGGCTTTGATTTGTTCAAAACCCTTATTCATATCATCTCTTAGCTCTTTTTATGTGGCCTTCATTTGGATTTGAAACTACCTTACCAACTGATCTCTCTGTTTCAGTTGTTCCGCTAGGCTCCCCACTGAAAATTGATTTTCCATGGAAAAATATCCCAATGAGCCTTCCATTTCTAAAGAAACATATGTATCACATAAGCCATGTCCATCATACAACATCCTCTGCCTTTTTATTGTTGCACCATCCTTTTGATGTGTTTCTCTTTTAACTATAGCCCTCCTCTTCTTGTTGAAAAATAAGTCGAAAGGAGGCATTTCTTCAGCTGTAATTGGAGTGAGATCCTCTATAAATACAAATTCGGCATTTGGGTTTCCCTGACTGGACTGTAAAGGTGTTACCGATTTGAGGGCTACCTATCTCAGTGGATGGTTGTTTCCCTGCTGTGTTAGTCATTGATTTATTTGGTGTGGAAAGTGGTGTTTCCTGTCCCTTTTTTAACAAATCTTCAATTTGAGCCTTCGTCTGAACACCAGGTGGATTTGATGATGTAGTATCCACCCTTTGAGCTAAAAATTCATCTTTCTTCACATTCTCTTGAGTGTCTTTCCCGTTGGAACTTCATGTTTCTAAACCCTGAGTCACAAATTCCTATGTAGATGGAGGTGTATGGGTTTCTCTCTGTAAAATTTTAGGTAAACTGCTTATTCTGTGTTTTTGGAGATTGTAGAACTCAGTTAATTTCTATGGAGTTAGAGTTAGGACTTTGCTCAACACCTCCTCGTATGACCTTACTCCCCAGAATATTTCATCTTGTGGGGAAGCCTCATGCTCGTATCTCTTTAAATTATATAGAGCTAGGTTGTTTGACAGGATATTATGGGGATCATGCTTCTTGAACTCAATATCAACCAGCTTTATGTATTCTAAGGCTGCGACCTCCAATTTCGAGTGGCCGCAATCAAACAATGAGAACATACCAACTTGTAAAGGGAAGGTTGGCCATACCTTTTTCTGTGCCACTTTTAATTCGTTGTTGATTCCCCCTGTTACAGTTTGATAGGATATCTCTCAGCACACCATTCGATCTGGTAGAAAATTTGGTAAAGCATGTGGGGGGTGCTGAACACCCAAAAAACCTGATGTAGGAGAAATGCTCCTCAATGTACTAGTCCTCTATCTTCCTTAGGCTGGTCATGATCTTGTCTGAAATCCTAGGAGGTGGGAAACCATAGAGAGTGATATGCATTGGCACCACCACATAGTTGCATATTTTGTAGAAGAAATATTTTTCTTTATCCTCCCATAGCTTGGAGTGATAGAAATGTATGGGCTCAACGTTGGTCGAATTCCAGCTCCAGCTCATCAAAGGAAACAATGTCATAAAAAAAATTGCATCCATAATGTATGCTGACATATAGAAAGAGGCAGGTTGCCCTTTCGCTTTTGACGACTGATATTCTGTGATTTCCTTGGCCAAACTGTCCGATAATATCTTGGCCCAATTGAAAGAAAAACCTTCTGCAACTTCATGCATGATTGATACCCATGATAACAGGAAGTGAGCAGATTTTTCTTTCCCAAAAATTCTACATAGCATCATGGACACATACATCATCTGAGCATTTAATGATGTAGTGGCAGATATGCCATGAGATTCTGCTCTGAATTTCTTAGGGCATGCCCATCAGTTCTTGATTAACTCAAGGTAATTCTTTCCACCTTGTGTGCACTCTTCTTCATCGAACTCCTTTAATAAATCGACATTATAGCTAGTTTTGAATGTTGAGGATAATTTGTACATCACTTGTATGTGTTCTGGTCGAAAGGACCCATCTACAATTTTCTGTGAATTGTGGATGCTCCTGGTCGAGACGTCAATGTTCTCCAGGGCCCAACCTATCATCTCATTATACGACATGAGCCCCAGTCTCATGGCTATTTTATGAAGCTCTTATTGAGATATGTATTTGAGCATCATCGACTGAGTTTCATTCACCTCATAGTTCGAGTCTTCTGGGCAGTTGATCAACGCGTAGTGTAGGATATCAAATACCTGCGTCCAAGTGTTCACGGTATCTATGTCTCTCGGTGATGTATCCGAGAGGACATCTGTGTTATGGCTCGAGATTTCACCAGAATATTTTGCTATTGTCTGCGGAGCCATGATAGTAGTAAGCTCAGAACTGTGCTACCTATTACAGGGAAACGCGTAAATTTCTTAGCTTGCTAAAACTTGTTGTTCTATGAGGAATGAAAATAAGAATTCAAACTTCAATATCATTATTCACCTTAAGCGTATCGATTTTATGAATAGATTCACTAACGATGTATTTAGTTTCCTTAATGAAAATATTCAGGCGACGATCAGTGATCTTATTTGAAATCATTTCTGTAGATCCGTTATTAATACCATTAATGCTTGGTGGTTCGCGATAGGGAGGTTAGATGAATAAAATTTTAATTTACCCGAGCTATGATTCGGCGAAAAATTAATCACGAGATCATCCCGTTTAACCTATTAGTTAATTTTGTTTATTGTTAAGTGTTTTTTTTTTCGGATTTTCAGACTTCGATATTTTGATAGTAGCTCAAGACAGGATCCCCGAAACGTGAAATCACGAAGTGATTAATTAACTTTAATCATGTTTAATCCATTAAATAATCGTTTTTAACTTCAAGTATTTCGGGGTTTTGTACTTTGTGATATTAGAATGCAATGGATGGCGAATATATGAACTTCGAATATGTGAATTTATTAATTAACTGTTAATCAAGATTAAATTATTTAAATGGGGTTTATCTTTTTGGTATTTACATGCTTCGAGCATCGACAAAAAAACCTTATTGGATTTTCAACAGCTCACTACCCTTAGCGAGGTGTTAAAACTTAGGACGGTATACGTGTATGGTGACTAGGATCTATCGAACGCTTTTCGCGTATTAGGATTTTGAAGATGTGACATGGTGAAACACCTAAATCGCGAAACTCCGAAGCCCGAAACTCCAAAATAGTCTCTAGTGATTTAATTCTTTAACGAGTAGGTGGCTCCACAACTCCGAAGAGATTAGGATCATTTAATTAGATAGAATACTTCATCAATGATGAGAATCTAGCGTGCTTAATTCTTATTTTAATTAGGAAAGGAATCTATTTAAGATATAAAAGTTAGAAATATATATGTGTTCCAACATAGACTTCATCTAGGGATCGTGTCTCCCTGCGAGGCACAGAAGAATAGTAGACCAAGTGTCTTTATTGGGTAAGTGGAGTCATTATTTCCTTTCTGTGAAACTCATTCGGAAAAGGATCATACTGAGAAAAAGAGTTTCAACCGAAACTTAGAAAACCTTAAAACACATCAAATCATGACCTTTAGTTAAGATATTTGAAATTCCTCTTTCTTATAACTATATTCAAATTTGTTTAAAATAATCAAAGTATCTTATCTGAAATATCAAGCTTTGATCGATTTCATTCGCATCAAGGTTAAGTATATGTGTCATGTTTTATGGGGATCCCTCATTGGTTCATAATGTAAATCTCACTGAATAATAATTAGATGTCAGAGTATATCATGTAGATACATATGACAACCACACATATATCATAGATATTTATTCACTGCCAATGAGTTTGTTCAGTACCCCGATGAAGTTATCTATTTATCCCATTGAATTTCCTTTCACCACTTCAATTAGTAATTTTGCATTTAAATGCTGAGATGAGGGAAATCATTTAATGAATTTCTTTTCATCATCTCTTTTTGGAAAAAATGGGGGCTATCAATATTTTGAATTTCCTTTCACCATTTTCCTTGGACTAGATGGGGGCAATCATTTTATGAATTTCCTTTTATCATCTGTCTTATATTTTGATACATGAAGTGGGGGAAATCAATCTGTATGTAACATACAAGGGATGATATCTATTTAATATATTCAAAGGAAAGGTCTGTCATAATTTTTTAGTATTCTTCGAAACTAATTTTCTTCCAACATTCCATACATCTTCACCTATTGAGGAGAATTTATAGGGGATTTTAAATTTTAGGGATCAACCTTGAGCGAACTAGTCATTTTAAAACTCTATAAGAGAGATGAAGTTATTAGGATTAGCCTAAACATACTTTCTTTCAGTTAAATTGAAAGGGACGTATAAAATTTTTCTCAAAATTACTTTGAAGACATGTTTCTGAGTTTTCAGAGAGGAGGTGAAGTCTTTTCCCTCTATGAATATCAAGGGAATGTAGTGAGAATCATAGGAAAATAAAACCCGAGGATGGACAGGATAAAACAAAACGAATACTCAAAATATTCTACTGCGAATATGGTCATTCCCACATGAGCTTGTTATTTGATTCTCGAGTTTTCTTCAAGGTCTTTTTATTCTCATTTTCTTTCTATCAATTTTATTTCATTTTTTATTTAATTTATTTTACTTAGAGAAAACCTTTAGGATTAAAATGTAATTTAACATTTCTCTGGTTTTTTTTTAGGTGACAATATATATATGAATGAGATTTTTTCCGCACTTAGTGAGATCTCCTTGAAAATTTAATTCGGGTCAATAGGGTAAAAGCTCATACCTTGGATTTTCTTTATATTTTCAATCAAGTAAACCATTTGCTTGTCACCTGTTTTGAGAGAAAACCAATGTTATGGAAAGTGGGTGTTGGTTTCTGATACATCTTTATCTCTCAACTATCAGTAAGTATTCTTCCTAAAAATAAAAATGAGAAATGTCAGAAACTTCTGCAGAAAAAGAAATGATATAAGTTACTTTTTTATATATTTCTGTTTTTATAAAATCAACAAACCTAGTCTTATTTACAATGACAGTAAAACTTACCAAAGAACCGAAAAATAGAAAATCAAAACATGGACATCAAACCGGTATGTACAATGGGAATTTGGGATTTGATTATTGCATGGAGTGTTTTGGGTAATGCCCGTTGATAGGGGCGTTACGAATTTTCCCATTGAGGTTTTCTAATAAGAATGAATTCTTTCCTTCGAAAGCCATGATCTTGAATGGTCCAAACTAGATGTGATCAAACTTGTCATGCTTACCTGCATCTTCTTTTGTAGCATCCCACTTCAACACTAGGTCACCAGGGAGAAATTCCCTATCTTTAGCTTTTTTTATCAAACGAGACTTTCATGTTATCTTGAAATTTCTGAAGTTTCTCATCCACCTCGGTCCTATTTTGATGGACTTCAATTAACTAGTTTATTCTTCTGGTAACATTATTAATCTCTTCCTTCACATCTTACCAAAGCTTCATCACGGGCAGGGCAAGATTTATGGGAAGGACTACATCAGTACCGTACAACATTTGGAAATTAGACATTCTTATTGATTTGTCAGTTCTGATTTGATTTGCCCACAAAGCATATTTCAAATGAACATGCCAGGCTTTCTTATTTTCAGTCAACACCTTTTTTATTATGGTGATTAGGATTTTGTTCAATGATTCGTCTAATCTGTTGCCTTGAGGATAGTAGGTTGTGGAATGTCCTAGTACAATGTTGTACTTTTGACAAAAACTGACCATCTCCATGGAATTGAAATCTTGGGCATTATCAGTAACTATCTTCCGAGGATAGCCAAATCTTGATAAAATGTTTTTTTCTAAGAAATTGATCACCACTAAGTCAGTAGAATTTCGTGTCAGAATGGCGTCTACCCATTTAGTGAAATAGTTTGTAGTGGTTAAGATCCATTTATGTTGTTCACTTGAATGCGGATGGATTTCTTCGATGAAATCCAGACCCCATTGTTGAAACAAAGCTTTTGTTTTGACTGGAATCAAGGTTAGTGCGGGAAGCTTTTGTTTGCCTGAGAATAGTTGACATGAGTTACAGGCTCTGAATTTATTATTCACATAGGTAAATAATTCCGGCCAATAGTATCCAACTCTTAGGATTTTATAGGTTGTTTCCCTCCAGGCGTGATGTCCTCCACACACTCCTTCATGGAATTCATTTATGACATTCTCTGTTTCGGCTTCTATTAATAAACATAGTAAAAGTCCTAGGGGATCATTCCAATACAGTTGGCTATCAATGATGCAATATTTTACCACGTGTAGCTTCAACGTTCTCACCTTAGAAGGAGTCATATCACTCGTGCACTGAAGAGACAGGAGGTATGAGACTATGTCACTATACCAAGCCGAGAAAGAAATTTTTTCCTCGATCTGTCTTGTAGGTGGTTGGTCATCAAGTTCTTATATGTCTAAAAAGTATCTTTGGTACTCCAGATGGTTTATCCCAAGTTCCCTGAAATTTGATTCAGCCAATAGTTTTGCTAGGCCTTGGCCCTTGACTAGTTTAGTCATTTTTATCTCAAGGTCGAATTCCCGAATCTTGGCTAGCCATCAACCCCTCTTTCCATCACTATCTGGTTGAACCAATATATCTTTAACAGAGATGACAATTATTTAGAATGCAGCATGTAAGTCCTAAAATCTTTGAGGGCCTTCACCTTTGCGTATGCATGTTTTTCCAATATATCATATTTCAAATCTATGTCTCTGAGGCTTTTACTAAAAAATTATATCGGCTGCTCGAAACCTTCATCATTCTTCTATAAGAGCACGACTGTGATAGTATGTTCAGATGCAAATGAAAATATCATGATCTCTTTCATGTAGTCAGGGATGGCCAACACCAGTGCTTCCCCTATCACTTTCTTGATGCATTTGAAGGATTCTTTAGCTTCGGATGTCCATTTGACCTCGTTGTTTTTCTTCAGCGTATCTGTAATCAATTTAACAATTTCTACGAAATTTGGAATGAATCTTCTTAAAAAAATTATTTTTCCTAAAAAAGATTGGATTACCTTTCTGTTCCTGGGAATATTGATGGTATCTATAGTTTCAACCCTTTTTGGGTCAATTTTGATTCCTTCCCTGGACACTATATGGCCCAAGAGTTTACCTTCTTGCATTGCAAAATGGGATTTCTTAGGGTTGAGTGACAGACCAAATTTCCTGCACTTCTCGAATGTATGTTTGAGGTGTACCAAGTTCTCTGCATCAGAGTTAGAAAAAACAGTTAAATCATCGAGGTAAATAATGACAAACTTATCTCTCTCACCAACAAAGGTGATGTCCATTTCTCGTTGGAAGGTGGCCCATTCATCAGATCGGAAGACATTTTATCATGCATGAAAGTACCCCATGGAGTGGTAAATGCAGTTTTTTCTTTATAATCTTTGTGGACCGCAATTTGATTGTAACCTGAAAAGACATCAATCATAGACATTATGTTATCTCCAACCACATTTTCCAGAACGTGATCCATTTTAGGGAGAGTATAATTGTCTTTAAAGGATGATCTATTTAGATTCCTTAAATCTACGCAGATTCTAATTTCACCGTTCTTCTTCTTGACTGGAACTAAGTTGGCTACCCACTCGGAATATCTGAGTGCAACAATAATCTTTTCATCGAGGATATTTTTTACCTCCCTTTCTATCAAAGGCAAGAGTATAGGATTTATCTGTCTGAGCTTTTGCCTGAAAGGTTTGATGCCCTGCTTTAAAGGGATTTTATGTTCTATGACAGTGGTATCATAAGTTTTCAGTTCGTCATAAGACCAAGCGAAGACATCTTTTTATAGTTTGAGTAACTCGACATATTTACTTTTCATTTTGGGTGGAAGGTATTTGGATATTTTGACCATTTTAGGAGTTTCCTCAGTGCCTATATTACAATATTCAACCTCCTCGGACTGAGGTTGCAAGGTAGAATTTAGGGTTATGTCATC
>JASDQU010010246.1:114497-125052 GCA_032191745.1 Picea mariana
CTCTCTCTCCTTAATATAAATGTTATTTAGAGAATGGTATGCCACCCGATAACATCTTTGAACAACTTGTACTTCAATAAAAAGGTTTTGCTGGGCTGATTCTATATTTTTGTGCACCTCCAAGGCCCGAGCTTGGAAAACCACCATATTCACTGTCATTTTCTCAACCAAGTATATTTTAGCTTGCAGTTGTTTGACCAACTCTCCCTATTGAATGACCAATTCTCTGTTAGTTTATGAATTTTTATGCATTTCATCAAGACTGGTTTTGAGTTTTTGAATTTCCTGTCTGTCACAGGCTTTGATTTGTTCAAAAACCTTATTCATATCATCTCTTAGCTCTTTTTATGTGGCCTTCATTTGGATTTGCAAATACCTTACCAACTAATCTCTCTGTTTCAGTTGTTCCGCTAGGCTCCCCACTGAAAATTGATTTTCCATGAAAAATATCCCAATGAGCCTTCCATTTCTAAAGAAAAATATGTATCACATAAGCCATGTCCATCATACAACATCCTCTGCCTTTTTATTGTTGCACCATCCTTTTGATGTGTTTCTCTTTTAACTATAGACCTCCTCTTCTTGTTGAAAAATAAGTCGAAAGGAGGCATTTCTTCAGCTGTAATTGGAGTGAGATACTCTATAAATACAAATTCGGCATTTGGGTTTCCCTGACTGGACTGTAAAGGTGTTACCGATTTGAGGGCTACCTATCTCAGTGGATGGTTGTTTCCCTACTGTGTTAGTCATCGATTTATTTGGTGTGGACAATGGTGTTTCCTGTCCCTTTTTTAACAAATCTTCAATTTGAGCCTTCGTTTGAACACCAGGTGGATTTGATGATGTAGTATCCACCCTTTGAGCTAAAAATTCATCTTTCTTCACATTCTCTTGAGTGTCTTTCCCGTTGGAACTTCATGTTTCTAAACCCTGAGTCACAAATTCCTATGTAGATGGAGGTGTCTGGGTTTCTCCCTGTAAAATTTTAGGTAAACTGCTTATTTTGTGTTTTTGGAGATTGTAGAACTCGGTTAATTTCTCTGGAGTCAGAGTTAGGACTTTTCTCAACACCTCCTCGTATGACCTTACTCCCCAGAATATTTCATCTTGTGGGGAAGCCTCATGCTCGTATCTCTTTAAATTATATAGAGCTAGGTTGTTTGACAGGATATTATGGGGATCATGCTTCTTGAACTCAATATCAACCAACTTAATGTGTTCTAAGGCTGCGACCTCCAATTTCGAGTGGCCGCAATCAAACAATGAGAACATACCAACTTGTAAATGGAAGGTTGGCCATACCTTTTTCTGTGCCACTTTTAATTCGTTGTTGATTCCCCCTGTTACAGTTTGATAGGATATCTCTCAGCACACCATTCGATCTGGTAGAAAATTTGGTAAAGCATGTGGGGGGGGCTGAACACCCAAAAACCCTGATGTAGGAAAAATGCTCCTTAATGTACTAGTCCTCTATCTTCCCTAGGCTGGTCATGATCTTGTCTGAAATCCTAGGAGGTGGGAAAGCATAGAGAGTGATATGCATTGGCACCACCACATAGTTGCATATTTTGTAGAAGAAATATTTTTCTTTATCCTCCCATAGCTTGGAGTGATAGAAATGTATGGGCTCAACGTTGGTCGAATTCCAGCTCCAGCTCATCAAAGGAAAAAATGTCATAAAAAAAATGGCATCCATAATGTATGCTGACATATAGAAAGAGGCAGGTTTCCCTTTTGCTTTTGATGACTGATATTCTGTGATTTCCTTGGCCAAACTGTCTGATAATATCTTTTCCCAATTGAAAGAAAAACCTTCTGCAACTTCATGCATGATCGATACCCATGATAACAGGAAGTGAGCAGATTTTTCTTTCCCGAAAATTCTACATAGCATCATGGACACATACATCATCTGAGCGTTTAATGATGTAGTGGAAGATATGCCATGAGATTCTTCTCTGAATTTCTCAGGGCATGCCCATCAGTTCTTGATTAACTCGGGGTAATTCTTTCCACCTTGTGTGCACTCTTCTTCATCGAACTCCTTTAAAAAATCGACATTATAACTATGTTTGAATGTTGAGGATAATTTGTACATCACTTGTATGTGTTCTGGTCGAAAGGACCCATCAACAATTTTCTGTGAATTGTGGATGCTCCTGGTCGAGACGTCAATGTTCTCCAGGGCCCAACCTATCATGTCGTTATACGACATGAGCCCTGGTCTCATGGCTATTTTATGAAGCTCTGATTGAGATATGTATTTGAGCTTCATCGACTGAGTTTCATTCACCTCATAGTTCGAGTCTTCTGGGCAGTTGATCAACGCGCAGTGTAGGATATCAAATACCTGCATCCAAGTGTTCACGGTATCTATGGCTCTCGGCAATGTATCCGAGAGGACATTTGTGTTATGGCTCGAGATTTCACCAGAATATTTTGCTATTGTCTGCGGAGCCATGATAGTAGTAAGCTCAGAACCGTGCTACCTGTTACAGGGAAACGCGTAAATTTCTTAGCTTGCTAAAACTTGTTGTTCTATGAGGAATGAAAATAAGAATTCAAACTTCAATGTCGTTATTCACCTTAAGCATATCGATTTTATGAATAGATTCACTAACGATGTATTTAGTTTCCTTAATGAAAATATTCAAGCGACGATCAGTGATCTTATTTGAAATCATTTATGTAGATCCGTTATTAATACCATTAATTCTTGGTGGTTCGTGATAGGGAGGTTAGATGAATAAAATTTTAATTTACCTGAGCTATGATTTGGCGAAAAATCAATCATGAGATCATCCCGTTTAACCTATTAGTTAATCGTGTTTATTGTTAAGTGTTGTTTTTTTTACAGATTTTCAGACTTCGATATTTTGATAGTAGCTCAAGACAGGATCCCCGAAACGCGAAATCACGAAGTGATTAATTAACTTTAATCATGTTTAATCCATTAAATAATCATTTTTATCTTCAAGTATTTCAAGGTTTTGTACTTTGTGATATTAGAATGCAATGGATGGAAAATTTATGAACTTCAAATATGCGAATTTATTAATTAACTGTTAATCAAGATTAAATTATTTAAATGGGGTTTATCTTTTTGGTATTTACATGCTTCGAGCATCAAAAAAAAAACCTTATTGGATTTTCAACAACTCACTACCCTTAGCGAGGTGTTAAAACTTAGGAAGGTATACGTGTATGGTGACTAGGATCTATCGAACACTTTTCGCGTATTAGGATTTTGAAGATGTGACATGGTGAAACACCTAAATCGCGAAACTCCGAAGCCCGAAACTCCAAAATAGTCTCTAGTGATTTAATTCTTTAACGAGTAGGTGGCTCCACAACTCCGAAGAGATTAGGATCATTTAATTAGATAGAATACTTCATCAACGATGAGAATCTAGCGTGCTTAATTCTTATTTTAATTAGGAAAGGAATCTATTTAAGATATAAAAGTTAGAAATATATATGTGTTCCAACATAGACTTCATCTAGGGATCGTGTCTCCCCGCGAGGCGCACAAGAATAGTAGACCAAGTGTCTTTATTGGGTAAGTGGAGTCATTATTTCCTTTCTGTGAAACTCATTTGGAAAAGGATCATACTGAGAAAAAGAGTTTCAACCGAAACTTAGAAAACCTTAAAACACATCAAATCATGACCTTTAGTTAAGATATTTTAAATTCCTCTTTCTTATAACTGTATTCAAATTTGTTTAAGATAATCAAAGTATCTTTAGCTGAAATATCAAGCTTTGATCGATTTCATTCGCATCAAGGTTAAGTATATGTGTCATGTTTTATGGGGATCCCTCATTGGTTCAGAATGTAAATCTCATTGAATAATAATTAGATGTCAGAGTATATCATGTAGATACATATGACAACCACACATATATCATAGATATTTATTCACTGCCAATGAGTTTGTTCAGTACCCCGATGAAGTTATCTATTTATCCTATTGAATTTCCTTTCACCACTTCAATTAGTAATTTTTCATTTAAATGCTGAGATGAGGGAAATCATTTAATGAATTTCTTTTCATCATCTCTTTTTGGACAAAATGGGGGCTATCAATCTTTTGAATTTCCTTTCACCATTTTCCTTGGACTAGATGGGGGCAATCATTTTATGAATTTCCTTTCATCATCTATCTTATATTTTGATACATGAAGTGGGGGAAATCAATCTGTATGTAACATACAAGGGATGATATCTGTTTAATATATTCAAAGGAAAGGTCTGTCATAATTTTTTAGTATTCTTTGAAACTAATTTTCTTCCAACATTCCATACATCTTCACCTATTGAGGAGAATTTATAGGGGATTTTAAATTTTAGGGAACAACCTTGAGCGAACTAGTCAGTTTAAAACTAGATAAGAGAGATGAAGTTATTAGGATTAGCCTAAACATACTTTCTTTCAGTTAAATTGAAAGGGACGTATAAAAATTTTCTCAACATTACTTTGAAGACATGTTTCTGAGTTTTCAGAGTGGAGGTGAAGTCTTTTCCCTCTATGAATATCAAGGAAATGTAGTGAGAATCATAGGAAAATAAAACCTGGGGATGGACAGGATAAAACAAAACGAATACTCAAAATATTCTACTGCGAATACGGTCATTCCCACATGATCTTGTTATTTGATTCTCGAGTTTTCTTCAAGGTCTTTTTATTCTCATTTTCTTTCTATCAATTTTATTTCATTTTTTATTTAATTTATTTTACTTAGAGAAAACCTTTAGGATTAAAATGTAATTTTACATTTCTCTGGTTTTTTTTTAGGTGACAATATATATATGAATGGGATTTTTTCCACACTTAGTGAGATCTCCTTGAAAATTTAATTCGGGTCAATAGGGTAAAAGCTCATACCTTGGATTTTCTTTATATTTTCAATCAAGTAAACCATTTGCTTGTCACCTGTTTTGAGAGAAAACCAATGTTATGGAAAGTGGGTGTTGGTTTCTGATACATCTTTATCTCTCAACTATCAGTAAGTATTCTTCCTGAAAATAAAAATGAGAAATGTCAGAAACTTCTGCAGAAAAAGAAGCGATATAAGTTACTTTTTTATATATTTCTGTTTTTATAAAATCAACAAACCTAGTCTTATTTACAATAACAGTAAAACTTACCAAAGAACCAAAAAATAGAAAATCAAAACATGGACATCAAACTGGTATGTACAATGGGAATTTGGGATTTGATTATTGCATGGAGTGTTTTGGGTAATGCCCGCTGATAGGGGCGTTAAGAATTTTCCCATCGAGGTTTTCTAATAAGAATGAATTCTTTCCTTCGAAAGCCACGATCTTGAATGGTCCAAACCAGATGTGATCAAACATGTCATGCTTACCTGCATCTTCTTTTGTAGCATCCCACTTCAACACTAGGTCACTAGGGAGAAATTCCCTATCTTTATCTTTTTTTATCAAACGAGACTTTCATGTTATCTTGAAATTTCTGAAGTTTCTCATCCACCTCGGTCCTATTTTGATGGACTTCAATTAACTAGTTTATTCTTCTGGTAACATCATTCATCTCTTCCTTCACATATTGCCAAAGCTTCATCACGGATAGGGCAAGATTTATGGGAAGGACTACATCAGTACTGTACAACATTTGGAAATGAGACATTCTTATTGATTTCTCAGTTCTGATTTGATTTGCCCACAAAGCGTATTTCAAATGAACATGCCAGGCTTTCTTATTTTCAGTCAACACCTTTTTTATTATGGTGATTAGGATTTTGTTCAATGATTTGTCTAATCTGTTGCCTTGAGGATAGTAGGTTGTGGAATGTCCTAGTACAATGTTGTACTTTTGACAAAAACTGACCATCTCCATGGAATTGAAATCTTGGGCATTATCAGTAACTATCTTCCGAGGATAGCCAAATCTTGATAAAATGTTTTKTTCTAAGAAATTGATCACCACTAAGTCAGTAGAATTTCGTGTCAGAATGGCGTCTACCCATTTAGTGAAATAGTTTGTAGTGGTTAAGATCCATTTATGTTGTTCACTTGAATGCAGATGGATTTCTTTGATGAAATCCAGACCCCATTGTTGAAACAAAGCTTCTGTTTTGACTGGAATCAAGGTTAGTGCGGGAAGCTTTTGTTTGCCTGAGAATAGTTGACATGAGTTACAGGCTCTGACTTTATTATTCACATAAGTAAATAATTCCGGCCTATAGTATCCAGCTCTTAGGATTTTATAGGTTGTTTCCCTCCAGGCGTGATGTCCTCCACACACTCCTTCATGGAATTCATTTATGACATTCTCTGTTTCGGCTTCTATTAAGAAACATAGTAAAAATCCTAGGGGATCATTCCAATACAGTTGGATATCAATGATGCAATATTTTACCACATGTAGCTTCAACGTTCTCACCTTAGAAGGAGTCATATCACTCGTGCACTGAAGAGACAGGAGGTATGAGACTATGTCACTATACCAAGTCGAGGAAGAATTTTTTTCCTGGATCTATCTTGTAGGTGGTTGGTCATCAAGTTATTATATGTATAAAAAGTATCTTTGGTACTCCAGATGGTTTATCCCAAGTTCCCTGAAATTTGATTCAGCCAATAGTTTTGCTAGGCCTTGTTCCTTGACTAGTTTAGTCGTTTTTATCTCAAGGTCGAATTCCCGAATCTTGGCTAGCCATCGACCCCTCTTTCCGTCACTATCTGGTTGAACCAATATATCTTTAACAGAGATGACAATTATTTAGAATGCAGCATGTAAGTCCTAAAATCTTTGAGGGCCTTCACCTTTGCGTATGCCTATTTTTCCAATATATCATATTTCAAATCTATGTCTCTGAGGCTTTTACTAAAAATTTATATCGACTTCTCGAAACCTTCATCATTCTTCTATAAGAGCACGACTTGGATAGTATGTTCAGCTGCAAATGAAAAGATCATGAACTCTTTCATGTAGTCAGGGATGGCCAACACCAGTGCTTCCCCTATCACTTTCTTGATGCATTTGAAGGATTCTTTAGCTTCGGATGTCCATTTGACCTCGTTGTTTTTCTTCAGTGTATCTGTAATCAATTTAACAATTTCTACGAAATTTGGAATGAATCTTCTTAAAAAAATTATTTTTCCTAAAAAAGATTGGATTACCTTTCTGTTCCTGGGAATATTGATGGTATCTATAGCTTCAACCCTTTTCGGGTCAATTTTGATTTCTTCCCTGGACACTATATGGCCCAAGAGTTTACCTTCTTGCATTGCAAAATGGGATTTCTTAGGGTTGAGTGACATACCAAATTTCCTGCACTTCTCAAATGTATGTTTGAGGTGTACCAAGTTCTCTGCATCAGAGTTAGAAAAAACAGTTAAATCATCGAGATAAATAATGAAAAACTTATCTCTCTCACCAACAAAGGTGATGTCCATTTCTCGTTGGAAGGTGGCCCATTCATCAGATCGGAAGACATTTTATCGTGCATGAAAGTACCCCATGGAGTGGTAAATGCGATTTTTTCTTTATAATCTTCGTGGACCGCAATTTGATTGTAACCTGAAAAGACATCAATCATAGACATTATGTTATCCCCAACCACATTTTCCAGAACGTGATCCATTTTAGGGAGAGTATAATTGTCTTTAAAGGATGATCTATTTAGATTCCTTAAATCTACACAGATTCTAATTTCACCGTTCTTCTTCTTGACTGGAACTAAGTTGGCTACCCACTCGGAATATCTGAGTGAAACAATAATCTTTTCATCGAGGATATTTTTTACCTCCCTTTCTATCAAAGGCAAGAGTATAGGATTTATCTATCTGAGCTTCTGCCTGAAAGGTTTGATGCCCTGCTTTAAAGGGATTTTATGTTCTATGATAGTGGTATCATAAGTTTTCAGTTCGTCAGAAGACCAAGCGAAGACATCTTTTTATAGTTTGAGTAACTCGACATATTTACTTTTCATTTTGGGTGGAAGGTATTTGGATATTTTGACCATTTTAGGAGTTTCCTCAGTGCCTATATTACAATATTCAACCTCCTCGGACTGAGGTTGCAAGGTAGAATTTAGGGTTATGTCATCATGATTAAATAATCTTTCTAAAGGAATCAGACCTTTAGGGATCTGATTGTTTTTCAGCACCAACATGTGGTGGTTAGCGATCTTATCCTGGAACCTCTGAGGATCGTCATCTTCCTGCATGATCCAAGTAGGGTCATTCTAATTTTCTTGGTCGATGTGTGTTTCAAAAAATTCATCCACCATTTCTAGAAACTGCTTGATCTGCTCATCATCTTCAAAGACCTGCCAATGTTGAAAATTATTTGGTATTGAAGGCCTATGCCTCATTTCTATGTGATACTTTAGCTTCAGGACAGTAGGTGGCATAAACGTAGCAACCTCTTTCGCTAAAGAATCGGCTTGTTGATTTTCTACCATGGGAATATGATGAATATTAAACGATGAGAAAAAAAATTCTATCAAATCCCAGGCGCAGTTCCTGTAAGACCTTAGCCTTGGATATTTGGCTTGATACTATTGCCTTATCTATTTACAATTACTTCTACATCACCATAGACTATTAGATTTTCAATTTTAAACTTCCTGGCAGCCTCTAATCCTAAGACAAGAGCTTCATACTCGCAAACGTTATTTGTTTAATAAATTTCCCATTGTAATATGTATGAGAAATAAATAATGAATTCATCCCCGGGTGCCAAAAACAACACTCCAGTTCCTCCTCCTTCCCAAGATGAAGCACCATCAAAAAACATTTTCCAAACTCCTGTACTATTTACATTTTTTTCTTTTTCTATTCTTTTGTTTTCTTCTTCTGTACAATTTTCTTCTATACATTCATCAAACCCATCATCAATTGATAATATACAGTTTCCTAAATCTCGATCAACGACATATACCGAGTAATTATTTAGGTTATGTGGGTAACTTATGGTATATGCCAACCTTGTCTCTCTGCATAGACAGGTGGACTGTCCACCGAAAATCGGGATTGTAGCATACATCATGTCCAGTTGAAGTGATCCTCCAAGTTTGGCACCCCAAGACCTGGATAACAACATGCCATACTTTGCAGGGACATAAACATCAACTACATCTATAAGAATACTCTTTACAGGAATCTGTGCAAGATTAACTACCAAATATTTAATCATACCAAGACATTTGACTTTCCTCGAATCAGAAGAATAGAGATCTCGGTATGGTCTAGTAATCGTGAGACCCAATTTTTCCATAATAACTTTGGGCATTTAGTTGTGGGATGCTCCAGAATCCAAGATACAGTTATGTAGTAAGTGATCATGCACAATCAGAGTAATATAAAAAGGAGCGAAAGAATCTTTAACATTTTCAATATGCAGACCAAACATTATAGTAGGTCTATCATCTTCTAAATTAATGACATTCACATGACTTTCAGCATCCGAAAAACTTATCATCTTGGCAATTTTCTTTCTATACATCGAATGTTTTGCTATTTCAACCAGAAGTATGAGAATTTTGATTTTATTAATTTAGTTTTCCAGGTTGAAACTTCCAATTGTCTTTTCGGCTTCTCTGGTTGGGATCATTGTTTCTCTTTTTTCTGGCCTATTAGTCTACGTTGCTTTTGTTTCGGATGTCTTCATTTTGGCAACTTGCGTTTCAACTATTTTGGTTTTGGCAACTCGCATTTTAGTGGATGGTTGAGCTGCCTCAATAGTTTTACTCCTTGACAAGATTTTATTCGGTGGAACAGTTGTAGAATTTTTATCTCTAGGCCTTAAATTATATTTCTGTTGAAGCTCGACCATTATAGAGTTGGTGATTCCTTGATAATCAGACTCTCCTAGATTATTTATACTTTCCTCATTTCCAAACTGGGGTTCTTGGTCTAAAGATATTTCGTAATCCTGTCTGGTTAGGTGAGGTTCTTGGTCGTCATCATTGAGATTATTTATATCTTCCTCTAACCCCTCATAGTCTTTCATATCATCACTTTGCATGAAGTTTTTTCTTTTAAAAGGGGTCTTAAACTTTTGGTCTTCATTGTTCACTTGTCTCTGCTGGATTTGGGGTTTGGGATTCCTTTTGAAATATTTTCTAGCAAAAGGATCAGGCTTATCTTGGTCTAGTTCCATTCTAAAGATTTTGTTTGATAACTCTTTGATTATCTTAGCCATGTCATCCATTTTTTCCTCCGAAGACCTCCCAGATCCGGAGGGTCCTTCTTGTTCCCTGAAGCATTTAGTTTCCTTGGTTCTTGTCTCCACCTTGGATTTTAGTTTACCCAATTCCATCATATTCAAATCAATTTCTATGGGGTGATCCTGCATTCCCATGAGGGTAACATATCTCCTTTCTCTTAAGAGTAGGGAAAAGTTGGGCTTGAAAGCCCCTACGAAAGTCACTTTAGTTGCGGCTTGTGAGGGTTTAACTTCTGCTGGAATATTATGATAGAGTTTGTTAAACCTTTGGGTTAGTTCTAGGACTGACTCAGACTTTTTTTTCCTTAGAGCCTCAAATTCTGTCAGATAGTACATGTGGTCTTTATCCCCCCCCCCCC
>JASDQU010010246.1:126253-137591 GCA_032191745.1 Picea mariana
CTTTGAGAGTTAAAAAGAGGATTTTAGAAAATATTAAGAGACCGAAGTGGTGACCTTTCAACTTCTTCGGTATGTGGTGAAGGAAAATATGGAAAAAGGTCATTGGGAGATGAAAAGTATAGGAGAGGCGGGAAAGGAAAACACATACTGGTTTCTTCAGACTTGCAAGATGTATAGATAGGCGAACCTATAGGAGATGAATCGGGGTGTACAATATGCTCTTCAGGGTTTAGAAGGGTTGAAACCTTTACTTCTAGAGAGGATGGGGTAGACAAAAAATCAACGATAGTGGGTATAGATGAGGCTCTTCTATTTAGACTGTTCTGAGACCATAAAGGTCGATCTCAATCTTTATTTCAGGTTCGCTAGTTGAGGCCTTCGTAGAGGGTGTTTGTTTAAAGTTTTCTTTGGGAATCAACCATTCGACCGAGACCTTAGTATTAACTTGAGTTATTTTGGGTTGGTAATTCTTACCTGAAGATGAGGTAGTAGACTTGAGGTATCCCTTGGGCTTTAACAACTTGTCGGGATCAGATACGGGTGTAGTCTGCTGATCGTCTGGGTTCTTCTTGGTATTCTTTCTACTGAATGCTTTTTTATCTGTAGTGGAGTCGCCAACTGAAAGATAAAAATTATCCTTATTATTTTATTCAATCTTTTTTCACTATCAAAGAGAGAAACTTACCATGTCATTCTTCCAAGGAAAAATAACTTCATTTCTCCATCCCTGACAGTGGCGCCAAAAAGATGTTGTTCCTGAGATAACACTTAAGGCTCAAAGGATAATGTCAGGCATCATAAATATTAAGAAATGTTTTTAAAGTTGATTTTTTTTCCGTTAGTTATATAATAATTAATCCTCAAATGAAATTAATGATGGAACATGACATAGGTCGTATTTTTTCGTATGATTCGATTTATAAAATCAAATGATGTGGGGGAAACTTACAAAACTGTTAAACAAAATGAGGCATCAATGCAAGATGAATCTTACCTTGTTCAGAGTAGAAGAAAATAAAGAATGCACCATTGAAAGTATACGAGATACAATAATCCAATTAGCTCACAGTTCTTGTATTTACTTATAACAAATACAGAGGAAAAATTGCTTGTTTATCAAACAACCGATAAAATGTGACAGTAGTAATAGTACTAAATTGCAACCACTCACTTATCAAGGAATGACATAAATAAATATAGAGATACGAGATACAAGAGAAACAGATAACTCAAACTGAAAAAAGGTTGGAATCTTTATATGCACTTGTATTAATTCTCGCAAAAGGAGAGTTTTATCTATTACATCCGGAAAGAAACAACCTATGTCAAGTCTTCAAAATATGCATTTGTACAAAATGATCTCAACCCTAAGCGGTTGGAATTCTCATAATTCAAAAACAGNATCTCAGGCATCATAAATATAAAGGAATGTTTTGAAAGTTGATTTTTTTTCCGTTAGTTATATAATAATTAATCCTCAAATGAAATTAATGATGGAACAGGACATAGGTCGTATTTTTTCGTATGATTCGATTTATAAAATCAAATGATGTGGGGGAAACTTACAAAACTGTTAAACAAAATGAGGCATCAATGCAAGATGAATCTTACCTTGTTCAGAGTAGAAGAAAATAAAGAATGCACCATTGAAAGTATACGAGATACAATAATCCAAGTAGCTCACAGTTCTTGTATTTACTTATAAAAAATACAGAGGAAAAATTGCTTGTTTATCAAACAACCGATAAAATGTGACTACAGTAGTAATAGTACTAAATTGCAACCACTCACTTATCAAGGAATGACATAAATAAATATAGAGATACGAGATACAAGAGAAATAGATAACTCAAACTGAAAAAAGGTTGGAATCTTTGTCTGCACTTGTATTAATTCTCGCAAAAGGAGAGTTTTCTCTATTACATCTGGCAAGAAACGGCCTATTTCAAGTCTTCAAACTATGCATTTATACAAAATGATCTCAACCCTAAGCGGTTGGAATTCTCATAATTCAAAAACAGTAAATATTACAATATGTAAAACTTAAAGAGTTTCATTTTCATATCCTCTGTCTCTTCACCTGCTGGCAGAGATGTTTCTTCTTCTTCTCTTCCAGCTCAGAAACAAATGGCCTCTAATCATGACCTATATAAATGGTATGCACACATTGTCTCATTTATTTCCAGATGTGTTGGCTTTCCCTTGTTCGATACACTGGACACATCTTCCTACGAACTGCACCACTAACCTGAAAGGTTCTGTTATGTCATTCGCCTCAAAAGTATATAGCATATTTTCTATATGAGGCAACCTATCCTGCATTTTATTTTCTTCCAAATATATAGCATGTAGATGTAAACTAGGATTGACTATCCACTTATTAATCTGGATAAGGTCGATTTGTTTCAATTGTTGGATTCTTGTTCGGGCTTCTTCCATGCTTGTATTGGAATTAAGTTAATTTTTTTCTATATCAATTTGCCCCAGGGCCTCAGAAATATTATCCCCTTCAATGTCTAATGGCTCTTTGTCGAGTGAAGACAATTCTTCTTCGCAAGCTTTCTTTAGTTCCCTGACTAATATTTTTCTTTCAGCCAGATTCGCCTCTCAGGTCGTCAGTATTATGTCACCTTGAGTTTGCTCGGAAAGAGACAATCAAGAGGCCCTTGCTACTTCATCCCTTGATGCTATTAAAATGGCCTCCTAGAATGTAACTCAAGCTGCAGTGGCCTTTCTCTCCTTAATATAAATGTTATTTAGAGAATGGTCTGCCACCAGATAACATCTTTGAACAACTTCTACTTTAGTAAAAAGGTTTTGTTGGGCTGATTCCAGATTTGTGTGCACCTCCAAGGCCTGATCTTGGAAAACCACCATATTCATTTTCGTGTTCTCATCCAAGTTTATTTTAGCCTGCATTTGTTTGACCAACTTTCCCTATTGAATGGCTAGTTCTTTGTTAGCCTGTGAATTTTTATACATTTCATCATGACTGGTTTTGAGTTGTTGAATTTCCTGTCTATCATAGGCTCTGACTTGTTCAAAAACCTTATTCATATCATCTCTTACCTCTTGTTCCATGGACTTCATCTAGATTTGCAATTGCGTTACCAACTGATCTCTTTGTTTCAATTGTTCCTCTAGGATCCCCACTGAAAATTGATTTTCCATGGAAAAATCTTTCAATGAGCCTGCCATTTCTAAAGTGAAATATGTCTCACACAAGCCATGTCCATCATACACCATCCTCTACCTTTTTATTGTTTCACCATCCTTTTGATGTGTTTCTCTTTTAGCTATAACCCTCATCTTCTTGTTGAAAAATAAGTCGGAAGGAGGCATTTCTTCAGTTGTAATTGGAGTGAGATATTCTATAAATACGACTTCGGCATTTGGGTTTCCCTAACTGGACTATAAAGGTGTTACTGATTTGATAGGGCTACCTATCTCGGTGGATGGTTGTTGCCCTGCTGTGTTAGTAGTCGATTTATTTGGTGTGGAAGGTGGTGTTTCCTATCCCTTTTTTAACAAAGCTTCAATTTGAGCCTTCGTTTGACCACCAGGTGGATTTGATGATGTAGTATCCACCCTTTGAGCTAAAACTTCATTTTTATTCACATTCTCTTGAGTGTCTTTCCCACTGGAACTTCCTATTTCTAAACCCTGAGTCACAACTTCCTACATAGATGGAGGTGTCTGGGTTTCTCCCTGTAAAACTTTAGGCAAACTGCTTCTTCTGTGTTTTTGGAAATTGTAGAACTTGTCTAATTTCTCTGGAGTCAGAGTTTGGACTCTTCTCAACAACTTCTCATACGACCCTACTCCCTAGAATATTTCATCCTGTGGGGAATCCTCATGCTCGTATCTCTTTAAATTATATAGAGCTAGGTGGCTTGACACGATATTATGGGGATCATTCTTCTTGAACTCAATATCAACCAACTTAATGTCTTCTAAGGCTGCAACCTCCACTTTCGAGTGGCCAAAATAAAACAATGATAACATACCAACTTGTAAAGGGAAGTTCGGCCATATATTTTTCTATGCCACTTTTAATTCTTTTTTGATTCCCCCCGTTACAATTTGACATGTTATCTCTCGGCACACCATTCAATCTAGTAGAAACTTTGGTAAAGCATGTGGGGGCGATGAACACCCAAAAACCATGGCGTAGGAGAAATGTTCCTCAATGTACCCATCCTCTATCTTCCCTAGGATGGTCACGATCTTTTCTGAAATCCTAGGAGGTGGGCAACCGTAGAGAGTGATATGCATCGACACCAACACATAGTTGCAGATTTCATAGAATAAATCTTTTTCTTTATCCTCCCACAACTTGGAGTGATAGAAATGTATGGGCTCAGCGTTGGTTGAAGTACAGCTCCAGCTCATCAAAGGAAATGGTTTCATAAAACAAATGGCATCCATAATGTATGCCGACATATAGAAAGAGGCAGGTTTCCCTTTGGCTTTTGATGACTGATATTCTGTAATTTCCTTGGCCAAACTGTTTGATAATATCTTGGCCCAATTGAAAGAACAACCTTTTGCAACTTCATGCATGATTGGTACCCATGATAACAAGAAGTGAGCACAGTTTTCTTTCCCGAAAATTCTACATAGCATGATGACCATATACATCATATGAGCATCTAATGATGTAGTGGCAGATATGCCATGGGTGTCTGCTCTAAATTTCTCAGGGTGTGCCCACCAGTTCTTGATTAAGTTGGGGTAATTCTTTCCATCTTTTGTGCACTCTTATTCATCGAACTCCTTTAATAAATTGACATTATAAATTTTTTTGAATGTTGAGGATAATTTTTACATCACCTGTATATGTTCTGGCCGAAAGGACCCAACAAACATTTTATGTGAATTGTGGATGCTCCTAGTCGAGACGTCAACATTCTCCAGGGCCTAACCTATCATGTCATTATACGACATGAGCCTCGACCGCGTGGCTATTTTATGCATCTCTGATTGAGCTATGTATTTGAGCTTCATCGCCTAAGTTTTGATCACCTCATAGTCTGACTCTTATGGGCAGTTGATCAACTCGTAGTGTAGGATATCAAATACCTACGTCCAAGTTTTCACGGTATCTATGGCTCTCGATGATGTATCCAAGAGGACATCTCTGTTCTGGCTCGATCTTTCACCAAAATCTCTAGCTATTTTCCGCGGAGCCATGATAGTAGTAAGCTCAGAATTGTGCTACCTGTTACAAGGAAACGCATAAATTTCTTTGCTTGCTAAAACTTGTTGTTCTGGGAGGAATGAAAATTAGAATTCAAACTCCAATATAGTTGCTCACCTTAAGCGTATCTATTTGATGAATACCTTCACTGACGATGTATTGAATTTCCTTAATGAAAAGATTTAGGCGGCGATCCGCAATCTTATTTGAAATCATTGTCGTAGATCCATTATTAATACCATTAATTCTTGGTGGTTCGCGATAGGGAGGTTATATGAATAAAATTTGAATTTACCCGAGCTACGAGTCGACGAAAAATTAATCACGAGATCATCCTGTTTAACCCATTAGTTAATCGCATTTATCGTTAAGTGTTTTTTTTGGATTTTTGGACTTCGGGATTCTGATAGTAGCTTGAGACAGGATCCCCGAAACGCGAAATCGTGTAGTGATTAATAAAATTTAATCATGTTTAATCCATTAAATAATCGTTTTAACTTCAATTATTTCAGGGTTTTGTACTCCATGATATTAGAATGCAATGGATGGTGAATATCTGAACTTTGAATGTGCGAAGCTATTAATTAATTGTTAATCGATATTAACTTATTTAAATGGGGTCTAGATTTTTGGTATTTACATGCTTCGAGCATCGACAAAACAACCTTATTGGATTTTAAAAAGGTCATTACCCTTAGCGAGGTGTTAAAACTTAGGAAGGTATATGTGTATGGTGACTTGGATCTGTCGAACGCTTCTCACGTATCGGGATTTTGAATATGTGACATGGTGAAACGCCTGAATCGCAAAACTATAAAGCCCAAAACTCCAAAATAGTCTCTAGTGATTTAATTCTTTAAAGAGTAGGTGTCTCCACAACTCCGAAGAGATTAGGATCATTTTATTAGATAGAAGACTTCATCAACGGTGAGAATCAAGTATGCTTAATTCTTAGTTTAACTGGGAAAGGAATTTATTTAAGATCTAAAAGTTAGAAATATATATGTGTTCCAACAACTCCCATAACCACATGCATGTTTGACAATTTATCTCATTGATATTTGACATTATTTTTAGAAAAAAATTACTCATATATCCAAAAACAACATGTTGTCCAAAACTTTCTAAGTCAACTATCATCAACAATAAATAAAATCAAAATCAAAATCCATATTTCCAGTCTGAGATGCAATCTTTCCCTTGTTTCTATTGTCACATTTTGATTTCTCTAAATTTACCTTTGGCTTTGCTAAGCCTTTAGGACTAATCTCGCTGATCACATGAGAACAATCGTCCCTCAAATGCATCCGGGAGGACACGGATTTATCAGAGCCATTAGAGGGAGAGGAAGGGGTAGTAGTGGATTTTCCCTTTTCAAGGGTATGGTGGGCCTCAGTTTTCAATATTTTGCTAGCATGGGAGGAATGCACTGGCGAGTGGGTAGGGGAAGATTGGACAATCTGATTATTAGGTGGGGGAGCAGGTAAAGACAAATTGGGCCAACAACGATGTTGGTTGACTGTCGGGTGGACAATATCTCGCAATTCGTCGTTTTCGGGAACCTCGGGTTGCAATGAGACATGAGGGGGAATGAGAATACCATGGCTTGTGGAACTTGGAAGGGAGGCCTTTCAGACCTCTGTTGGACCACTCCTTTCACAATCCAATTGAAAAACCCATCCTAAAACAACTGGCCTAACTCTTGCGAGTCAACATCAAAGTGTATGGAGAATCTTGGCCTTCTTGGGCCTTTGTTCCAATTAGCTCTACCTCAGTTTCCTCTGCCATGGCTACCTCAGATGAAAAATCTCATTCCTACATGCATGAAGGATTAGCAAATAGTTCCTTTAACAACCATACATGACAACTCCTTTAAAAATATGAAATAGATTTTGGATCAGCAACATATTAGACTCATGCAATCCAATCCATACAAATTGTTTAACTGTTGTCGATGAGCAGGGGGTGAACAAAAGGTCCTGGGATATGCGAGGGATTGAGAGAAAATGATAAGATGAGGGGGGAAATAATCTTGGTTACTGCTCACAGACAACACACAATTAACTGTAATGTAAACCAAGAAACATGTCACTGTAATCCATCCAAGAAACTGCAATTTCAAACTGTTGCAATACAAAATTCTCTTAACTGTAATTAAATTTTAGGAACATGGAGTGAAAAATGGATATGGGAAGGCGAGGTGGATTTTAATTAGCAAAAAGTGAAATAATGGTAGGGGAAGAGAGAATATATTGTTCATAAAATTAATTAAGTAATCCATAAAACCATTCTATATCAAACGCAAAAGATCCAATACCAACCAAATAATTATTGTGATCAATTAAACAACTACTTTGTAAAATTCAATCAACTCTCTGTATTAACTTGCTCATTGTTCGTAATTAAATATTTAACACAGTGTCATTAAAACAAGACAATATCCTTCCACAACAACCCATAGAAGAGTTATGTTTCTTTCCAATTGTCCATTAATATCTTAAAACAATTTCCAAATGAACACACATTCACTTATTTCCACTCTGTTCAGCATAAAAAATCAACCATTGTCCATGAATTATTTTCTTAATCAAACACAGACACAAAAAGCATGCCCAATTTCATCCCTCAATTCCATTTGATAATTAATTTGTAATGAGACCATATTGTCACAAAACCCATGCCTATCTCTGCTACAATGCATGATCTTCAACAAACATACATATTGGATAGTCAAACACATCATCAATATAATACTCCTAATTTTCCATTTAAAAACATAGTAACAACAATCACCATTTCAACTCAAACAAAGTTTTAGGATGCACAAACCATTCGAAAAAATGCAAGAGCATTTATGTGACTGTACATGTTTAATTACTTTGAATCTAAACATCAAATGATGTTGAACTTTCAATCCAATACAAGGAGGCAACAACCGTATGCCCAATCCCATTTCTTAAATCAATCGAATTGCAACAAAACCATATTGTTTTAAAATTCATGCTCATCTATGATGGTGCAATCAAACAATATCCATAACATATACATTGGACAGTCGAACACAACTATCACGATTGCAATATTTCCATTTGGAAATTAAAACACACAACAACAACAACCCTTATGTCAATCAATATCATGCTGTAGGAAACACACAACCTAGCACATAAGAAAAGAGGCGTATTTCCAATCAACCATAAAACCATATCGAAGTGTTGAATCAATTGCCTTTATAAAATAACACAGTGACTATAACCAATCACAATAACCATTGTCAATGCTATTAATCAGGGACAACCAATAATTAACCACTGTCGATGATACTCCACCAAATCATAACAGTCGACCATGCATCCGACCAAAAACAATTGGTTCATTTAACAAAATCAGGCTTAAAATAATCAAGGGTGGACCCTGAGTAACCAACAAAGGGAGGTTGGAACTGAACATCAACAACACGTGAGAACCTTCGGGACAATGCGGTGGACCCACATGCCATATCACCCATAGATTTGCAAGACAAGGAAAGAATTCAACAGGAAAGAGAGATTATGAACATAGGAGCAGAGGTCCCTCACATGCCAATAAATAACACCAGAATAGGCATGACATAACCCTCGCATTTTTCCCCAATCAACCCAGGTAACATTGATACATAAGCAGAGCCATGAAATAGAAATCAACCTCAAAACAAGCCCCTCGACATCATAGCCATCAACCAAATATGCAGACACCAATAGTATAACGATCCCATAACCAGGTGAAACGATACACAATGACACCAGGTGGTTCGAGATCAAACGCAACAACTCATAAGAACAATGCGGTCGGGTGGGGTGACAAGAACTATGAGAAGACAGTTGGTCAAGTCTGGATCGAGTGGACCCTCTAAGAAAAACTTAGTAAGGATGACAAAGAGCCTTGATGGCTTCTAGTACTAAAAATAATAAATAAAAATGTGACTTCAACCATCATTTTTTATTTACAATGAAAACTACACACCCAATCTATTCCAATGAGATAACACAATTTACACAGTTGCTAGTATCGAGAAAAGCACAGACCCATACATCACCGAGCCAATATCTATTTCATAACCAGAGCAGGTTCATGGATGGAGAAATGACATACATGTAACCAAGAAAACCTTAAAACCCCGAGCTTGTTGAGCAGTTCTTCCTCTGCTTGAAAATCAGAGCTTAACCAGAGTGAAACACAATTCAACAATAGCCGAGCTAGGGTGACGACCATTGGAAGGGGTATGGAGTGACGTGCAATAAATGTGAGTCTCCTCCATCCTCCACTCATTCAATTCCTTAGTACACGCCTGCCAACCCTCCATTAATCCACTTAATTAATCCATGCATCGAACTTAGCATCCATCACTTGTCAAATGAACCACCCCATACCACATTTAACCATTTCCAGCGAAACCATAGCACATATAACTCAATAAATTGTATATCCATTAACCCCATTAGCTAGGAATAACAACAATCCCTTAAATACAATGCATATAATGTAGAATAACATAGCATAGCTTTAATTCCTTGCTTAGATTTTTATCCATATTTATTTTATCCTTTTTCATGATTAACACATGTTTCGTGCAGGTGTAACATGTAATAGATCATGGTGCAATAAAAATAACAGTTCACATAAGCCTTCATGACATGGATATGAGATTTTAAATTAAAGACACTCACACATAGCATGAATTTTCCACCACCCATTTGTTGCGAATAGAACCAACATTTAAACATCAATCATGCTCAAACCTGTAACCAGTTTCGAACAACAACATAACATCAAATAAGAACCATATATGATCTTCCAATATACAAGGGGGTCCCACCTACTAGTATTACAGATATATCGTTAGCTTATAATAATAGGCTTTAGCAATACTTTGCGGGCATAAAACCTCATTGCGATTTTAATCGTCAACATATTGATTCTTTCCCCATTGGAAACTCTTACCACTAGTTTTTATGGAATGAGGTGGCACAACTGCAATTGAAATGGATTTTATGAACTTTCATAAGTACTACACTACCCCAAAGAAGCTCCTAAATTTAGTGACATTAGCAGGATCTGGCCACTTGAAGATGGCGTCCATATTTGCGGGATATATCTTGAGTTCTTCTTGACCAATCACATACCCCAAATACAATAATGAATGTTGAGAAAAATAACATTTCTTAAGGTTAGCCAACAGTTCATTCTCTTTCAGAGTCTCTAACATGCATGAGATGTGAGATATTCTCTTCCTAGGTGGAGTTGTAAAACAATATATCATCTAAGTACGCTATCACAAATGAGTCTATAAAGGGACACAATACAACATTCATCAAACACATACATGTATCTAGTGCATTACATAAACCAAAAGGTATTACTATCCATTCATATAGACCTTGCCTTGCCTTGAAGGTGTCTTCTTTAACTCATACCTATTGGTATCTTGGTTTGAGAAATAACTTAGTGAATTACTTAGAATTATACAAATGATCTAACAAATCCTCGATCTTAGGAAAAGGGTATCGATTCTTGAGGGTGATCTTGTTCAAATCTCTATAGTCGATACACATTCACCAAGCCCCATCCTTATTTTGTACTATGATGATAGGTGACCCATAAGGTGAGGTTCTTGGTTGATTTACTACCTACTCCAACAAATGTTACAATTGTTTCTTCACTTTATTTGCTTCTAGGACAAATTATCTATACAACCCAATATTTGGTGATGGTGAGTTAGGAAACAACTGTATCTCATGCTCCACTTCCCTCTTAGGTGGTAACCATTTAGGATATTGAAACACTTCTTTATATTCTCAATAAAAAATCCTCCAATGGATGTTTCTGGCCTTTGGTACATCCCTCCATAGATTCCTTTACTTTTACATATTCATCACTTAGTTGATTCTATCTTAATAACAATAATACAAACTTCCTAACAAAATTGATTAATTTCTTGGCTTGGTGAGAACTTATCAGAGAGATATATTGGATTTACTTTTGTGTGCATTGATGATAAAAGACTTCACATCCTTGATAATTTGATATCAGTTTTCCCTCCTTGTGAAGATTGCATCCCTCATATACATGTAGGGGGGCTTCCAAACACTACACCACACA